>JAHWFP010096157.1:0-83721 GCA_023313725.1 Lithobius niger
AAAAAAAACATATTCCGAAAAGATTTATCTATCTTAGACAAGTTGGGTTTAAACTTTGCACAGTAATCTGTATGGCCATATGGGTAATATTGCACAAGCTACATGTACCTCCCAAGATTGTCCATCCCCAGAAAAAAATGAAAAGGTATTAATAATTTACAAAAATGGTTATTGGAGGAAACAGCTGGCATAAAAGGTGTTGTGATAGTACAAGACTATGGTATGTAAGATTAAAAAGGGACCTTTGGCCTTAGCAGGTTCCTTTAATGCAACATAAGATTCACAAATTGTGTTTTTTAGGTGTACAGTTAAGTCTCTCGCAGCTACCCTTAGCTAATGAGTAAGTCTTGTATGTTCATCTCATAGTTGGTCCAGTGTCCTTAAAGTGAGTACAAAATAAATAAGAGGTTACAAAATAAATTTACTAAATTTTTTGAACAATCGAGACTACTTTTTTCACAGTAACATTCCTTAAGATTGAAGTCCTTATTTTTCTCATGTCCTGTTCTGTAATCTTGGCTAATTATTAAACAACTATGATTAACAGTTGGTGTACAAAGTGTGAGGTCTTATGACGTGGTGCCCACAGTTCATGTATTGACACTCAATAATTGTATCTAACATTGAACGAAGTTACTAAGGAGCTACTAGTTACTAACTATATCAGCGTGAAATATTCCAATATAGTTCACCATATGACATGTCACGCAAGAGCTTTGAGTACTAAATTAATTTTACTAAACAATAGTAAGAAAATGGCGTGCCTAACTGCTCCCATTTCAATGATCGCTCTAGGATTTAGTGAGGGAGTGCGAAAACAGAGTAACAGTTTAAGATAGAGTTAAAGTTTTGCTGTGCACAAACAATTGGTACGAACAGTTAAATGCTGCTGATATTCACCAGGTTTTACTTATGGAACCGAAAACATCACAACACAAGTTAGCATGTCAAAGAGATTACTGCTCCCAACAATAAACAGGTTTATCAATAATATACGCATGTATGTTTATTGACCACAGTATGTGCGTGCTCAAAACGTTGATGCCCTAACTAATGTATACAAAACTGTAAGGAATTCCCCGATTTCGATGGTGATGATCCAGCCAACTATTTTTTGCTTTTTCGACAGCACCATTAGTGACATTGTGTACTAAGCTTGCATCAGTAAACGATTCTGCTATAAGCACGAAACAAATATCGTGCAGATAATCTTTTACAGCAAGTTGATGCAACACCACACTATACTGCTGTACAGGTGCTACATTTTCTTCATAAGCACTTTCCTTAGTAGGGTTAATTGAAGGTCAAGGTGCAAAGAAGTGTCCTCCACATTCGTGCGACTTGACATCACTGGTCTTAAGAGTGAAGGCATTTCAGGACATTGTTTAAGTGCATCTGCCGTAATTTCTTACAATATTACAAGTTCTGATTCTAATGTGTATTTTGCCAGAATCCTGTCTAGTCACTATCGAGATGAACGTCTTTAGTCATGTAGTATGAGCTCTGTCTCATTGTTTCAGTACTTTCGAATCCCATGTTTCTAGTGTTACTCTAATATTAGTGGTTGCAACAATTGAGCTGGTTTCCAGTTAGTACTTTTTCTTGTGGATGCTGGAGCTGTAGCTAATAAAGACTTCCACTCTGTATCCAAGTCCAAGTAATGTGGCTTCCTTAAGCCAGTGCTGCAGAGGGATAAGGCTCAAGTAAAAACTCTAATTACGAATACTTGAGGGATCACAATCAGTATACCTTTCACAAAGGTAAAGTACGAAGTGATGTTCGTCTTTTTGTTCTATACTTCATAAATATCAAATGCATTATCGAAGAATGAAAAATAAAACTTAAAGTGTAAAAAGGTTAGATTCAGCCCGTAATGTTCTTCACTGCTCAATTCCCTTGTGTTGATGATTGTGCAGGAAATTGTAATAGGACCACCAAATAAGTCAAAATGGTGCTCATAATCTGAAAAAATTAATATAAAATACATATTTTAAACTGCAGTGCAGCTTTATTGTACTTAGACAGTTCAGTAAATATTAACATCTTCTATAGATGTGCAAAATTATGCCCTGGTGTATGTACCGTAGTAAATGTTGCTGTATTAACAGCAAAAAAATTTCCTGTGGATGTGATCTGTACAGGACATTGGCTTAGCATATTTACTAGAGCCATTACCTGCAAGAAAAGATAGATACATTACATATTTTTAATATACCGCTTGAATTTATCACACTACTGCATACTTGGTTACTCTAGCTCTGTTTTGTTTATATTGCGTGTTACCCTTGAAAGGAAATGTTAGTGTCATTTATGTTAAAATAGATGTTGGGACTCTTGGCTAAAAAATTATATTGATTACTATATTTCTGTCTGCAATCAGCCAAATGAGATTAAAAGCTAAGTTCCTGCGTGCAATGCGAGCTATGTGAAAGATCACGTGGGATCCAAATAATGTTAGAAGGTTACCCTAGTTATCTGAGTGGACACCTCCTCGCTTATAGTCTGTTATACATTATGTTTGTAGGAAACTGACTGTATGATGCCACATTTCTTTCCACTATGAGTGCAAAAAAAAACGTAAATATCCCACTTGTGGACTCTAACAGTAACTGTACAGAGTATACAAGTATGATACCCTTATGTTTTCGCACTCTACAGTTCAAGGAAACGTGGTATCATACAGTAAGTTTCCTGCAAACATAATGTGGAACAAACTATAGTTCAACTATAGGCATGCAACTATATAGTTGAACTATAGGCATGCATAACTTTACAGTGGGGCACCCTGGTCCCCTCAACTCCCTAGTTACCAAGTTTATTTCTATTCCCTGCAATAAACATGACTAATACTCCTGGGTTGGGCAGTTGATTCCAGACACCAACCATAAATTGAAGAGTGCAGGGACTGTCATCTACGCCTGTTCGTCAATTGATGATGATTGAACAAGATGGGGGGGGGAGAGTGAAAATAGCTAAACTCTTGAGTCGTATTGCTTACTTGGGACGTATTGCTTGTACGTTCTTAACCCAGTAGCGTTTTTTTTGTTTAGTTTAAGGAACATAGATAAACTTTGTATCTGTGGGTTGAGGGGGGCCCTGGCACCCCCAATGCAAGCTCATGCAGTGGCCCCCATCTTAGGGATAGACCTTGGTCCTATTTATAAGGTGTGTATTCTCAGTGCTGTAGGACCTTTGATGGGTGCACCGTACAATTTCCTTCACTGTGCAGGGAAGCCTCATGTGGGTGTGTGGGTTACATTGAAAATGCAATAAAACGTTTCCCATTTATCCAATTAGCAGGCCGTTTTTGGCTATCACGTTGTCCGGGTCATATGCATATTTCCCCGATTGGAACCAAACGTTTATTTCTCACAAGAAAAAAGTTAAATATTTTATCTGGGGTTTGTGGAGGTCAAGGTGCCCTAATGCAAGTTCATTGGGTGGCCTCCATCTTAGGGACAAAACAAAGTCCTATGAGTCAGGTGCCTAATTCCAAGTCTGTAGGGCTTTTGGTGGGGTGCAACGTACTTTTGGACCACCCTGTATATTTCGCTAATGAGCAGACCCAATGATGATGAGGGATCATGAATAAACAAACGAGGCTTCAACAATCAGCAAGAGGGCGTGCGGATTTATTTTTGCCACGGTAGCAAAGAAAAAGGCCGAGGGGCCGAAAATGAGAATGGATATGCGCTCTAACAATTAGAAACAAACACTATTGCTTCAACAATTCTGACTATTCGAGCCGAGTTGAAGCAGCGGGAATCAGCTAGACTGAGGTATGTTACGCGGGAAAATAACTAGTGTTAAGAATAAGTGGGTTACGATCAAAAAACATGTGGGATTTATTGACGATTCTTGGGCGTGTAGCACGAAAGATCCATCAAGGGACGAAGACAGGGTTAAGGATGACAATCAGGGAGAAGGTAAGAAATTCCGCATTCTTGCTTATGTATCTTGTGAGCATTTCTAGTTTGGACATGTGACCATAAGGACATATCTTAAAGTTAAGTCCTATTTGTCATCAGGAGGACAGAATGGAGGTTAGAATGAAATGGTATGGCCACGAAAAAAATAGGGCATAAAAAATTTTAATGTGAAACAGAGAAGCAATTTCGAACAGTTACCAGATAGTGAAAAAATGTCTGCAGCATTTTTGCCAATATGTCTGTAATTTGCACACAAAAAAAAATGTAGACATGTAAAAATGAGAATTCCGCCTTCCTCATATGATTTAATGTCCTCTACGATGTACAGTTATATATAAAAAAAATTTTACCACTGATCTGTATACACAGAACATCATGAGTGTTTTTCTTTAATCTGTGGGACAGCATGGAAGAAACGTCTTCGTATGTTGCTAGAATAATTTAAGGTGGTGCAGGGCCACCTTTAAGTTAACATGGAGGCCGTGGACGAAAAGTTCGAAAAAATCTGTAGATAATTATAATTGTAAGTAAAAAAAAGTAATAGGAAAATTCTTGAATAAGAACTTATCTGTGGATCTGGCAACACTGAATTTGAATGACCGAGTGGAGGAGATTGCTTGTAAATGGTGATTCGATTTTTCGTTTCGCCGAGACCGATAGTGTTTGGAAACAGTTTATTTTACGCAACATAATTCTACAATATTTTCATTTGAATCAGAACGTGTGGAAATTTATTAGATATCACGCCAGTACTAATACTGATTTGAATTTTATTCACGAACAGAACAAACAGCATAATCAGGTTGCAATCAATGAGCAACATCAGGTCTTCTAACTTCTGAAAAGTGCTTCGGGCATGAGCTTCGCGCAGACAAAATAACGATTTTCCTTGCAGTTAATTTAGTGCGGCCCCATTTTTTTCGAGCTGTTATCTTCCGTGTTTGCACCATTAGAAGAAACTGATCTTATCTGAATATGTCGAAGGTGGTACTAACCATATAGAAATTAAAAATGTTCTCCGTCATTCTGTGAAACGGCTGTAGTATAGAATTGACTGTTCTGAACTCGGTGCATACAGTGCAATAAGTTACAGTCATATCAAAACTTTATTCTTTGATTAACTGTGTGCACTAGGGATATGAATTCAGGCTACTTTGTGATACAATTCGTGTTATTTGCATAGTCTTTACTAGCCGTCATTTCAGGCAAGTTTCATGGCTGGCACCGTGTAGTTTTGGTTTGAATGTGTACTACGGTCATTTAATCGGAATTGCGTTAGAATTACCAAGTACGTAATAATGGTACTGATAATCTGAAAATAGAGTAAAAAAAGGATTTATAGCGATACATTTTTAAAATAATCACAAAACGCAAATAGAAGTTACTAACCGTAGTGAAGGTTCTCCGATTTACTGTAAAGAGTCTGCAGACTACAGTAATGTTGACTGGAAAGTCACGCAGAGTCGCAAACAGTGCTGATATCTAGGTAACCAGAAGATTTAGTTAAAATTCTGGTTAAAGCATGGACATACAATATGAACTCTACACTGGTCTTACTTGCATATTTTCTCCAAGTGTCATAAATTGAGGGTTAAATTCCAGCATGCACTGCAAACCTACTGTAGCCTGAAAATAATTAATTATTTTTATTAAAAAAAAACATTTTCCTAAACTGAATTCAGTATGTTTCTGCATGACCACTTTAAAAGTGCTTCGAATGGATTTGCATAGATGGTGCCATTGTTGCTTCCGTGCATCTTCTAAAACCCAGTGTGGGATATTTTTAGGTTCTGGTGCCACCAGCTTAGCAATTTCCAGGGGCGGATTGAGGATTCTTTTGACGGGAGCGCAGTAGCAAATTTTACATCCCAAGCTGCATTAGCTGCCTTGATGTCACAGGTAAACTTAGCTTCCCACTCACTTTTAATAATGAAAAGGCATAGCATATTTCGCACTGCACATTTCTCCCAGTCTCGTGGAAATATCGTCAGAGTTTGAACCTTACAAAAAAACAAAATTTTTAATGAGGAAGCGAGCTAAGCCACATCATGCTGGTTCCATTCCAGGCATCTTCGTTAGGGTGGCACGAAGGATGAATGTGATGGGAAGGGGTTAACACATTGGCTATTTGCACCCATACCTTTGACTAGTCTGGCTGTATTTGGTAAACGATATGGTACACAGCTAAAGAGCTACAAATTACCAAAAGGAAAACGTAGTGACGGGGAGCACAAACCATGCAGATACGTCTAAAAAGGCACAGAAAAACAATGTAGAAGACGCGGCTGAAGAACCATGGATTATAGTGTCATAAAATGCATCTAAAGAGCCACAGAGAATATATTCCAGGCAAATGAGGGTTCGACTGGCATTTATATTTCAAAAGCAGAAATCCGTCGACGAAATCAAGCTATAGTCAGTAGGCTATAGTCGCTTTTCCCTTTTAAGAATTTTATCATTTTCACAGGATTGATAGATTATCACCCAGCACTTTTGGTAACATCCCAGGTATCCTGCAAAAGACACAGGATGCCTGTAATGCCTTCCACTCCATTAAGATAAGACCCCAATACCCGGCTTTAGAGTACACGTATCTTGTTATTACGAATCTGAGTCTATTCCCTTTGCCACCCACCGAGAAGTTTTTGCATGAAGTACGGAGCAAGCGATATGTGGCAAAACTCAAACATAATTTATTACTAGTAACGCTAGGGCAACCTAGACATCTGAATTAGCATGCCCATTACCTCTGATGCAAGCGTGACCTGCGACCCAAAATAGGGTTATCTTTTGCCTCGTACAAATAATGGCACTAAAATATGCTGCTAGATTAACTGCACCTGTTACATCATGACAAAAATATGGTTACAATCTGCATTAACTTCTTGGAATGAGTGAAAATAATAAAATCATGCTGCGGCAATCTAGCGGCATAGTTACGGACGTGACCGATTGCATAAAATTCCGCTACAAACACACAAAATACTGACAGGAGTTTGAATACAGACCCGTGAGGCACAAACATCAGTACAACAAACTGCTGAATAAGTAATTGACCCACCGAAAAGCCAAAAGCCAAAAGGGAGTATTTACAAACACCAACATTCATTCATCAGATGAAAACGAAATCAGTTGGCCCGTTGTTAACATTTAGGCGAAGCTCAAATTACCCTATGACAAGAAATGCAGGCTTTCGCTCTTAACTCTGGTCAAAGGCCACTTCCAGAAAAGCATTGTTTGGCAAGCTAAACAGGTTGATTGAATAACGTAGAAAGAGCTGCCTACAGCGGAGCACCATGAATGTTCCCCTCTGTTTGCAAATGTATGCTCTACTGGACTGGTCCGATATGCACCCATTGCTGTAAGGAGCCTCAATGATGTATGGGATCTAAAATCTTCAGAGGCGTGTCTCTACTTGTTGAGACATATGCAACAGAACCATAGTCTAGCTTTGCTTAAACGAGAGTACAGAACAAACGTATCAGCATAGTCGTACCAGCGCCAAAGTCAGCACCAGATAAAGCCCATAAAGCATTCAATGAATGGCATTAGAAAATAAGGAACTCAAGTAAACAAGTTATCAAAAAGATGCCACAAAAATCGGGCCTCTTTAACAACCTCTTCAGAAATGGAGTTCCCCTATAATAAGTTCAGGTCACGATGCAGTCCACACCAATGGCCAAAGTGGATGCACGCTGTCTTACTTGGAGAAAACCATGGGTGGTTTTGTTAATAGAACACTGCTAACTTCCCTTTGTGCGAAGACATACTGCATTTCTGGAAGCAAAGACCAAGTTATCAACAAATATGGACCGTGGAATGGAGATGTTCCGATCTAGCCCATTTATTGCTACAGCAAAGGCAGTTACGTACAAAACATAGCCCTGAGGCACTCTATTTTCCCCCAGCTAAACAGAAGAGACCTGCACAAACTTTCACATGAAAAGGCCGCTTAGACAAAAAAGGCTTCCATGAAACGTGGTAATTTACCATGCAGGCCCCAGCCAAAGCGTAAGGTATTGTCAGGTGGCGTCATAAGTCTTCTCTGGATCAAGCAATACAGTAATTTACAGATTGCATCGCGGATGTCTAACTCTAGCTAGCAAAACATCAACCATAAATTACTATTACAAAGAAGTGGTAAGTTGTTGCCAGTTCTTTGTATCGAAAAGTTACAGTCCCCATCGTTAAAAATGATGAAACGAGTCTTACTAAATCCTGCCCTCAGGACGTTCTGAGCAGAGATTACAAAGAAATGTGACTTACAATAAAAACGGTCCATGAACTTCAAATCTGTCTGGTGATAGAACAGTAAAATAACTAAAGTAGGAGTAAAGTGATTCAGAGTAGAGTTAGTAGTCAAGCGAAATCTAATCTGTGCAACTTAGAGCACTCCAGTAGTTTCCAACCTCCAAACTAGTCGTGTGTTAACCATCCGCAGCTGAAGCAGCTTAAAAAGACAGCCAGTCATTGCTATAAGTCGATTGCTTAACAGATTTGAAGGATCCTTATTGGGTTTTAAAAGGGAAGGAAAATAACTTCCCTTCATGCTGGAATTGTGTGTTGGATTCGGGAGAAGTTGGTATTTAGGAACAATGGCAAACGCATTGGAATGTTGGTACATACCAAGAAGCAATGGGACCCCAAAATACGACTCCAACATGGGGGAATTGAGGTTTTATGGTGCGTTGACAGCTAGGTCATTATAACCCATGTCTGTTCCAGTTCAGTGGACCAGGTTTCCACTGCGCTACACATTACAGAAACGTTGAACTAACTCCCAAATCTCGATCTTATCGTAAATCTGTACCACCCGGCCAGGGGTTTTAAATTCATCACCCAATTTATAAATAATTCTAATTCTAAGAAACAGTGTACGTGACTACGCAAAACCCAAAGACTGCCATAGGCTTGATTAGTGCATTTTTACTGTTCTATTTTTTTACAGTTTAACATGACTGTCTTACCACTAAAATAATTGACGTCCCACCTTGGTTAAGAGGAGAGTGGAACGTCAATACTATACCTAAAGGGAAAATGGGTTTACCTTGAACAGCCTTTAGTTGTATTCTTTGTCTGAAACTTTTTCTCACTTCCTATGAAAACATGCACCATTAAGCCATTTTTCAAAGTACACTGCAAAAATTATGAATTCAACATGCCACATAAATATCGTGAAATAAAACACTGTCACCCAAGGTACGAAACAGTAGATTAAATTTTTTAAGTTTAAATTAAACCCTATATAACTTATCGGCTATAATTTTGTTGACCTTACACAATTTAGAGGCCAACATTCTGTGGGTAAAAGGGTTACCTGGTTACAGATGTCTTCCGCTGCTGAAGTAATTGCGTACAATCTTAAAATCGTCATCAAGACACACACTAGACGAGCCGTCCAGAAAAGTATTGGTGCTGTACCAAACGAAAGAACACTTAACATTTTATGAAGGGTTAAACAGAGGTAAATGCCATGAAAAGCTAGGTGGGCAGTTATAAAGGATGCAAAGGTATTTTGAATTGCTGCTGACAGTTCGTATAGTTGCTTGTAGCGAAGTCGAATGCTGTGTAAATGATCACCAATCGGAGTTGGCGAAGAGGAAAGTATATTCTGGAGAAGTATGCTCAATCTTGTAAAACACTCAGCGCACAAGCTGGCAACATAAATGAAAAAAGCAACGGAGAAAAATTCGCTCGCTGCAAACAGCACAAGGTATAAAAAGTAAACCCATTTTTCGAATTTTAGGGGTGACACTAGCCCATACGTAAACCACAACAGTGACACTGCAGCACCTGCGATGAGGTGAGGGAGGAAAATTTGTAGATGAAGCATTCGTTTTAGGTGTCTTTTGTCAATCAAATCGTCAACTTTGTCAAACAAACAGAGAATATGCCAAAATTGGTGCTCTCTGAAGTAGCAATACATGTAAATAAATACAGAAAACAGGAACCACAAAGCATCAATTGCAGCCTGAACAATGAAATCAAAACTATCTTCTCCTGTGAATTCTCGTGACTTGACCCCAGCTACTATCATCAAACACGTGAAAACAGTTTTATAAATCCAAGCAAAGATCTTGGTACAAAGTCGCTTCTGGTCTAAAGTATGCAGCCCAAAATCCCAAGAACAAAGGCCAAAGATTTTGCCAAGAATAATAATTGGTCGGATAATGTCGTAACTGGCAGAGCAAGGATGCTTCCTGCGAATGAGATATGTCATGGATTTTACAAAAAACATGCTGTACATTGTGAGAAAAAATAGACAACAAACTTAACAAACGTCTTGAAAATATTCAAGACGAGCTATACTTGATTGTAGAAATGTTTAATCTTGTTTCCACAGAGAAATTGACTTCTATAATCGTTTTGAATGTTTATCTTCTAATAGCATGCTAGTGGTCAGTTCATAGCTTTAGTTCTATTTAAGAAACACCGTGTTCTGCGGCTTTATTGTACAGAATCGGCCTTCGCAGTTTAATGAAAATCGATTGTTTCCCAAAAAAGAAACTAATCAATTACCATGAAGGAAAGAATAAATCGACAGTGTTGTTGATTGATGACAGGCAATTTTCTAAAATGCCTTGAACACCACTTTGATGATTAGGTTGCGCTTGTTCAAGAAAATATTGTAAATTTCCGTCAAGATACAAATCCATCAGCCATAGACTACTTTAAAAAAAAACGACATTTAAAACATAGGATGACTAATAAAGCTACGACAAACGTTTGTAGATGGGGAAAACGAGACACGACAGAACATTAATTTTAAATTATATTTATTTGAGAAAATTTATTTGTCTTCTGGTATGAAACTCATTTAGACACTCAGATGATGATACGAGTTGTAAGTGCAAAAACCATCCATAAATATTCCACTCATGCCCCTCGTGCTGAAAACTGGGGATGTAAATACAAAGTAATTAATTTCGTTAGTTGGGTGTCAGGTTAAAGGCATCTGCAAAAACTGTAGCCATATTATCGGCAAAACTCCAGGATATTACTACTGTCAGAGATACCACTTTGGCATGGTAGATTTATAAAAAAGGAATTTTCTTGCAAGAACCTTGCAGAATATGTTGAGTTTATCATTATTATATTTGTTTATTACTAGGTCCCACCCATATATCCCCGGTTTCATGGAGCATTGTTGTGATTTCCAGTTTGCAGTCGCCCAAGCTTTCATTAGATTTAGTTGGATCTATGGTTAAGAGATATAGAGGCCTGGATTACATTTGCATGAAAATATAGTGACTGAAAAAAAAATGACGTCATCAGTACTGTCCCGTTTGTTGAAAAGACAGTTAGAATAAAAACTTATACACACAATTCAGTTTGAAAGACCACAAACAAACAAACGAATTACGATTATCGAGATTCCCACTGCAAACTTCAACGGAATTCCCCCTTTTCCCCCTGTTTCTTTCTGCAGGATCGGTGTCAGTGGCCCCAGCCCTTCCGTTCTCCTGACCATTATAGGTCAAATTCTTATTTATTTATTTAGTTATTTATAATAAGGATTATCGAGATTCCCACTGCGGACTTCAATAGAATAAGAATTTTTGAGATGTTGTCCACTTCGGACTTCAATAAAATAAGGACTATCGAGATGCCTACTGCACACTGCAATAGAATAAGGATTATCGAGATGCCCACTGCGGACACACATTGCAATATTTTCATGCAAACGGGATCTAGGCCTATATTTCTCTTAACCCTGGTTCTAATTAAATCTAATGAACGCTTGGGCGACTGCTAACAGGAAATCAGCGTATTTTGATGCAAATGGAAAATCACAACAATGTTCCATAAAACTAGCCATTTACAAGGGGGGCTGTCCTAGTAATAATTTGTGGAGTTTTTTCTGCATATAAACTGTGTGCATAGCACACGGCATTTTGTTTCTAGTGCCGTTCGTTCTGTATTTTATTTAAGAAATAAGATGAACTGTCAAGAAAAAAATGAACATGGTGTGAATAGCTGGAAGCAGCCCAAAGCTGAGTTTTGCAACATTTAAGAAAGTAGGCTAGCTAATGGATCATCAACGTTGCGATCCACTTTCAATATTTAAGATGACAACCTATTAGCAGTTTTAAGGAAGTGAGGAAGGATGGACCCGTCAACACACTGGTTATTTATATTGAACCAGAGAACCTTAATTTCGGCTACCAGTGTGATAGACAGCTTATGAACTACGAATTAAGAGCAATTGAAAAACCTCGAGATGTAGCTTAGGGCCATGTTTATGGAAATATTCACTACGATAGCTCCCAAAATAGCATGAGGTTAGGAAGCCTGCAATACTAGAGCGTCTTCCACATTGAACGCAATTCACTATTCCCAGTTATGTGCGAGTATGTACGAGGAAATGAATGCCATTATAAGTGTTGTGTTGGACTTTTCACTACCCGTGCATACGTGCAACCCTTGGCCATTTGCATCCTCATGCAACTTGCCATAAACCACCCTATTTTCCCTTTCATTTCCACAAATACTTAGTAGTGAAGGCTGGTGTACAAAGGGCAGTAACTCATTTGGCGTGAGTTGTTAACTAGCGTCTACTACGAATTCCTCTTTCATGGACATGAATTTCAGACTCCAATCCGAGTCACGAACACGATTCTAAGATTGGCTGGAATCCTCTCGGACCAGGTAACTGATTCGTTCATTGTAGCATGCGTTCGGCCCCAGATATTTAAGGGAATCACAGACTTGTTTTAGTTCTCTTTCTCTTGTGGTATTGATGAAGCCAATACCCTAGTCGACCATCGTGTTACCTTGACTACTCGGGCCGATTCTAGTTACAAGCAAACGTCTCGCTTTTAGCGCAAGCCCAAAACCGAAATGGCTATTCAACACCACCCGCTTTATTGAGAGAGAGAGATCTCAAACTTTCAATCCAACAAGAGTACTAACCGGCGAGTTTTCCTGTGTTGCATTGAATTAAGCCACTGGCTCCACTCGGCCCTGTTAAGCAAAAAGGGTGTAACTCGAAAATGGTTGATTTGAGCTACAGGAGGTTGAAGTTTGAAATGTTGCTGACAGTCACCAAAATCACTTACAGATTCCTACCTTTGCAGTTGCCTTACATAACCTAACACCTTTAATACTGCAACTACTTTAATTAAAATATTTACTTACATAGTGCAAAAAACAGCAAAAAATACTTTTTGTGTAACAAAAATGTGTAGTATATTTTATTATGTTACGCAAAAAAGGTGTAAGTCGAGTTACACTGATTTCGTTTAGATTATTGTTTTGCAATAAGGTTGTAAGTCCACTTACATCGTTTTTATTTTATTGTTTTGTTTGGCAATAAGGAGGTATGTCTAGTTACACCTTTTATGCATAACAACTTCAGTTTTTCAAAACTTTCTACATAGAAAAGGTACATAAATACAAATTATTAATTGTCTTAAAAAATTGTAAAACGAAATTTATCATTTGCACCTCTGGAAACTGCAGACTGAAAACTGGTCTGACTTAGACGAAACCAACCCCCTAGAAACTCATGAAGATTTATCAACTTCCGACAGTGAAAATCATGCAAACACATCCGTGATTTGTGAAGACGCTCAGAGTGAAACTTCCAGCAACGAATTGCCAAATTCGCCAGCCCCTAAAAGACGCAAAATGGTTGCGGGAAAGAAGAGACGAAACTCCGAAGATCGGACACATGAACAAAAGAAAAAACATCCTATGTTGCCATCTTGCGACAACAAATGCAGACAAAAGTGCAAAGAAAGACTTACAGAACAGCAACGTCAGGATATTTGGCAAACGTTTTGGGCGCAAGACATGTCATACAATAGACGTCGTGAATGGATTGTACACAAAGTTTCACAGCAAAATAGGAAAACTACAATCACTGCACCATCGAGACGCAGTTGTACATTTGCTTACACCCTAATAACCATATCTGTGTGCAAAACATTGTTTTTGCATACAATAGGGTACAAAAATGGCAAAGTAGTAGAATCCGTTTTTAATGCCATTCGCAAAGAATAGTTGCCTCCAAACAGTGCTACACCTATGGATCGTAGAGGAAAATCTGCATCTGCTAATAAGTTACCAGATGACACAAAAGCAAATATTATAGCATTTGTAGAAACATACAGGCCTACAGTTTCTCATTACAGACGAGAGCATGCACCAAATCGACGCTACCTTTCTTCAGATCTAACTGTGACTAGTTTATTCCAGAACTTCAATAAGAAACAAGAAGAAAATGGTAACATAAAAGTTTCTTGGACGTATTTTCATCAGGTATGGAAAACCCTAAATATCACTGATGCTGATTTGTGCACAAAATGTGCAGAGCATGAAATTGCCCACGAAAAGGAAATATCTCACAAATGTGAGGATTGTACATGTAATGCATGCAATGGTTTCGTTGCACACCGTGAGCGAGCTAAGAAAGCCCGTGCTGCTATGGATGCAGATAGCACTAAGTCCAAAATGGAAAACTCGATGCTTGTTGTGACAACAGACATGCAAAAGGCCATTTCCATGCCTAAATTACCAACTAAGGATTACTTTTTTTCAAGGAAACTGGTTCTAATAAATCAAACTTTTGCTGAGACTGGTAAAAAGGGAAGATCCTGTGGCACGAAGCTGAAGTAGGAAAGAAAGCTCCAGATGTAGTGTCAGCAGTATTGGTCTTCCTGCAAAACCATGCAAGGGATGTTAGCCATATCAATATATGTGCAGACAACTGCGGTAGCCAAAATAAGAGTTGGTACTTATACAGTGCTTTGGTAAGGATTATTAATGACCCAACTAATGGCCTCAATGCTGAAACAATTACTTACAAGTATTTGGAAGATAGTCACACTTTCCAGTCATCAGACAAGGTCCATGGAGCTATCGAATCAAAAATTAAACGTAAAGAAAAAATATACGACCTACAAGACCACGTAGAATTAATCCTGGATAGTCAGCAGCGGTTAAAGGCAACAATCCTAACACACAAGGATATACTGAACATCACTAAAGATTCTGCAGCAAGGTCAGCTATTTTCATGCATGATATTACTGTGGCCCAGTTTCAGAAAGGCAAAACAAGTGTTTTTGTAAAGTTGTGCCACGACGATCAAGAAGCCTTTCAAGAGGTAGACTTTCTGAAAAAGAAATCCAAGGACCTCATTCTATCGTTGGAAATGGCAAATGCAGATGCAGGAACCGGCTCATTTAGCCGATACACTAATCTATACAGTAAAGCTCGTGGCATTACGGAAGCTAAAAAGAAAGACCTATTGAAGTTATGCAAGTCAATGCCGCGCCATCGACGAAGTTTCTTCGACAAATTGTCAATTAATAATGCGTCCAAAGACTTAGAAACAGACATGGACGATTAGGAACAGAATTATGGAAGCAATGATACTTGTTTTCAAGGTGAAAGTTGGACAAAAATTCATGTATCACTGCTGTTTTTTATCGATTGATATTATTTTATCTATTTTCATTTATTGGATTTTCCAGGATTTGTATGCTGCTATTGGCAAAGATTTAATAAATAGGATAAATAGATTTAAATTGCAGTCGTGTTGTGGCGTATATGTATTATTTAATGTGTGCTAACATTTTCAATATGAAGTTATTTAATTTCCATCTAAACAATAGTAGAACATGTTGAAGTTTTATAATAGAACTGAAAATTCTAAAATATAAACTTTTGCTTACGATATGTAGGAATTTGTTTTACAAAATCGGTTTAAATCTAGTTACAACTAACAATGGCAGTAGACAAATGGAAAGAATGTTTGGCAGAAACGGTGTAACTAAACTTAGACACTTTCTGCGTAACATCTTGCATTTTCTTACATAGTTACCCATTTCTTCAGCAAGTTACACCTTTGTTGCTTAACAATCCAAGTGTGATTTTCAACTTAGACATTTTTTGGAGATGCCTATCTTTGGATTGGTTGGACAGAATTTAATGAAAATTTGTCAGAATGTTGTATAGTCAATTACGAATTGTTTGGAAATTGTTACGAAAAAAAGGTGTAACTCGAGTTACACCCTTTTTGCTTAACAGGGCCGCACTCCTGGTAGTGCCCTTCCGCCAATTCCTTTAAATTTTTCGTTTGTAACCTGCTTACCGGAACAAAAACACTTTGGTGTCCTGGAAACTTCCCACTGAGTCGTCAGTGGAACAGCGGCAGATTGCAGCTTGGCATCGATTATGCTTGGGACTATGGGTGGTATCTGATCATATTCAAATCTCTCATTTTCATTCCTGATTATTGAAGACTTTATTGGGAGATGCATTCATGCTAGTCCGTTCCGCGACTGTAAATCAATTTCATCTTTGTAAGGAATGAAATGAAGATTCATGAACTAAGTAACCATGACAGAACGATCCAATCGTGGTTTCAACTTAATGCTGCAAACATGCATGGCATAATGTTTCAGACTAGCAAATTACTAATGGCAGAATCAAACAGGTGACTTCCAACAAACATCCTCCTTCATTTGGAAGCATTACAGCAATCTATCTCACCAGTATTCCACGTACCTACAACCTTCAGAGAAAGAAAGCATGATACACAGACCACAAAACAAGTCGGCAAGCCTTTAGCCACGTTCGATGAGCACGTTCTTTTGCACGCTCTTTTCAGTGACGAGTACGAGCGGTGTCTTTCTTACCGACCATTTTTATGAGTGATTTTCCATTTTTCTGCAGGTTTGCAACACCTTTTTTGCCAAACCCCACTTTCCATTCATCTCACAAGCTCTTTTTGGCTCCCCTTCTTACTCGCGTGTATTTCATACATATGCGCACACAATGGTATCATAAAACCAAATCATCATACAGCAAATTTAGTTACTTTTGCAGGTCGTGATGGTTGAAAATAAAGGTCTCACTGACAGACATGGAATCCCACAAGAATATGCAGTAAAAACGTTATTTAGTTTTCGGCTAACTCCTACTTTTAGTCTTTGGTCAGAATTAAAAAGAAAAAATGTGCGAAATTGTACATCCCTTAAATATGCCAGCTACTCAGGGAGCTGTCGTCAACTCTCCATACATTGAACTCTTACTTCCCCACCAATCATGGGATCGGGCATGCAGGGAACGCTTCCTTTTGGATGTCTTCGGTAACATGAAAAGATATTACTCTGTGCCTTAGTTGCTCTACAGCATATTTATCACTCTGTAGTCGAGAAAAATCCAATTTATATTAACCCCCGGCATTGCTATTGGGGTACCCGCAAAGAGCATACTGTACTGGAGAGGTCGGCGGAGCAGGCTACCCTTCAAACCACCAAACAACAACAGAGCAAGATTACGGCAGACACTGAGACACTAGTGTTTAAGCCCTTTCAGCAGCAAACACGTACCAGACTCACATTCGCCCACAGCCAAGGCCTCCTCGACTTCTTGCTAACCTTCGGCACCATTCCAATGGCTCCGACCCAGTTTATAACAGCAGAATTTCCAATAATCCAGAGGGCTAGAGGGACCCAACTTCTTTACCGTCTTGTCTTTCTGGTGGTTAGGGTGCTCGACTAACTTTAGAAAGCGATCTAGTCAGAGATACCTATGATACTAGCAAGTCCCAAAACAGGCAAGAGGCATCACCTGAGCACACTGACGTACACCGTCATCACCCAGTGAGTTGTTACACCGCATCATCTTTAAACTCTGATGCAGTAGGGTACGACTTTGCCATAATATTTCCAACAGTCGTTGTATAACGAGACACGGGGAGACATAAATTAGGTGACAGCAATTTGTAAGTCACCGGCCATCGGGGTTTCTACAAAAGTAAATGAGTTATAATAAACTTTCTTCAAAAAGTATCCTATTCATGTATCCGAAAAACATCTTTCAACGAAAATGTCTTTGCCTTGTACCTTTTAGCCTCATCTCCCCCCCCCTTGTACCTTTTAAACCATTCATCAGATTTAAACAAAATCTGATTCATATACAATTCAGAATTATACATGCATTTAGAAAGCTCCTTTCCATGTTTGTTGAAATACAAGTCAGCTGCAGAATAATAGTGGCATAAAACTTTTTTGGGGGGCTTAACTTCTAAAACGTTGATCAGATTGAAAACAGACTAGTAACTAGTTGCAAGATACTTCAGAATTGAATTTTAATCAAATAAGATCTTCAACTTACTGTAACAGCAAAGCATTTACTGAAATTGCTATATATGAATGGATAAATAGTTATTTACGTACATAAGTGCAGCTCATAATTCACACAATAAACACTATAACACGATTTGTACGTTCAAGAATATGCAATTTATTCAATGATATTTAATGATTGCAAGCGAGTTGCTTAACACTTCACCACAATACGAGTACACTGTCGAGGTTTACAGACTTTGTTAAAATATCAATGGGTATTTTAAGCGCACAAGCACAATTCACATAATTTGAATTGCTATAGCTGAACCTCAGTAATCATATGAACATACGTGAGCTACTAACTTAACACTATTGCCAATATCATATCATTTTATCCAATTGCATTTCACAAATACCGAATGAGGTGTGATTAAACAACAGCCTAATATCTTACTGCAAATACGCAGTTTTGTAGATGTAAAATGGAATAATTCTGTAGAACAAAATGTTTACTAAAAAAATACGTAGGCTGTACCATGTGAAATGTCATAATGAGTTTGTGGAATGACAATATTCTTAAATCTGTCACATTATTACCAATCTTTGTAGGAACCGTATTTAAAGTTGAGTTTAGCAAGTGCAGCCTGAACCTACCACACAGGTTTGTGGATTTAAAATGCCGTAATTAATCACATTGACACATTTAATAAAACCACAAGTTTTAATTACTTTCAAAAGTGATGACGAATTTATATCTTTGATGGATAATAATAAATCTGAAAGTTTCCGATGAAAGTTGACACTTAATAGGTACATAACACGTATATATAGATCTTAATAGATAGAAACTTGCATCTAACAGTTGCAGTAAATATTTTAGCATTTAATAGTGAATTTCATCTGACCATGGAACAGATTCAGGTACTTGACTAACAATGACACAAGGTCCACTATAGTAAACAACTACACGTATGTAGACACTTTAGAAAAGAATTCATAAATAATTCGTGTTTCTCTAGTAAGGTTAAAAAAAAACCCTTCGTCCTTCCAAAAGGAGATTGGAGTTAGTGCATTCCACCCAGAAATCCGTAAAATCTTTGTCCGGACATCATCTTTGTCAAAACTAAGAGAAAAAGTCGTCCAGGTTGTACTTTTCTTGTTGGGGTTTGATGTTTAGTTTGTGGCATTCAGTTTGTTCCGAGTCTGTAGATCATCAACAGTCTTCTTTCCCCAAGGAAAATGAATACCTATGATATATGTGAGTAGGCTTCCTAGCAGCTATTAACTACTAAACCAGTAGTTTCTGTGGCGCCCTGTTTCCAAGTCCTCATACGCAAATCGCTGACATGAAGAAAACACTGAACGCAGTTAAATCCACCCAAGGTCCCTGAGATGGAATACATGCTGGGAGCTGAAACCAATGCAGCGAGAACAGTTGACGTTGGTCACTACCACAAGGTTCCTTATACTCTGTATTATTCTTCGTAAATGACTCATGACAGCTGGTAAGGACGGATTCCTGGTTTGCTGAATTTTCGGTTTGGCGAAAAGATTTTCTCGTTTTATTGAAAATTAAGCCCAACGAAAGGGGAACTCCAGTTTCACCTAAGCAAAATGTTTTATAAAAATATGACATAAGAAAAGTTAATGAAGCTTTTTTTTTTTCTTGGAAGCAATTTCGGTGACTACTTGCGATTTCTGTTGTAATAGTTTTAACCGCAGAAATGTTAGTGAGGCAAGCAATTCGGAAAGAAATTCTACAGCGAGACAGGATTCGGCGCAATGGCAATTTCCTTTCCAACAAAATTAAAGCAATGGATTAAAATTTGGCGAAACGGCAATCGGTCGAAACGGGTGCTCACCAAATGCTGACCAGTTTTCTGTTGCCACTTTTACCCAACCATGGTAATAGCAGCCTTCCTTGCCTGCCCGCCTATTCATCCCGAATTTTCCTAACAATAAAAATTGTTGGGATGTTCAAATACGAAGACTTGAAAATAATCAGAGCTGCAGAAAGAAACAGTAATTGTGGGGGAAGCCACAAAGTTTTGAAAATAATCAGATCTGAGGGCTATATCCATGGGAAACAGCCATATAAACTGTTACAGGACAAGAGACTTCCCAGCTTTGAAGGCCGTTTGCAATTCCATCTGTTTATATGGGACGGAGTGATGCACACAAACTGCATCAACCCATCATCCATCAGAACGGCACATAATAAAATGCAAAATTACATGCCGGGTTCTTGGATTAAAACATGTCGCTTGCAAGCACCAGCTAAGTGACTGCAACACACTTAAAAATAGCTCAAATTCTTCCTAAAGTCCAGACAGTTAAATACAAGGAGTTGTAGTCACGAATGAATAAATATAATAGTCTACTATGCTCCATCTGTGGTGTTGGGCCAGCTGTCGTTGAAGTTGCTGCTGCGTTCACATTGCCGAGAAAAAGCCGGCACCATACCACGGTGATTACGAACTAGGACAGATTCGTTTTGTGTGTTGTTACACATACGTTTCTTGACATTTATCAGCAGGCCATTGTAAAAGTACTGATGTGATTCACGACAGACATGGCATAAGGTTCACTTACGTAAAATGGTAAATAACGCATAGCGTGGCAAAATTGACGCTCGTGTTTTACATTGGGAGACCTGATTTGGTTTCACTTCGTCATTATTACGTGACAACAAAGTAAACACTGGAAACTATTAGTCTACTTAGAATATGATCAGCAGCTCGAGGAATGAGTGGACCGCTTCTTATACTTCGACAGAAATAGCATGACGAATGTGTGAAGAATCAGGAATTTACCTTGCTGCAGTATTTCATTGCCTTCAAAGATATTTTAACCTATAAAAATAATCCATTGAGTTGGTTGGCCCAGTTTTATTTCTCTGTATGCGTCATCCATTCCAGGAACAAAACTCCTTTTATAGTGTCTACTACGCCAAAAATGCATTTACATACAATGTTAAAATAAAAAATATGGAAAAATAATTACCCAAATTTACACTTTGGAGAATTAAAGTAATTGCTACAAAACTAAGTATATTTTCGAACTAAAGGGTAATTAGGAGAGCTGTCTAAAAAAATGAATTAGCTATTTTCAAAATTTAATGTGAATTACGACTCAACATGACTTAATTCGTTCATTTAACTTCCCATGAAACCATGCTCCATTCTTCACCTTTCCTTTCAGTAAAAAACTGACCCAACCTTTGGTAAGCCAAAGTGCTGTTTCAAACCCCTTATGAAAATCACAGCAGAGAAAAGCGCTTTAAATTCACGTTGGACTTGATATTAGTTCTCTGATGCAACACCTAAAAATAATCAGATACAAGCTGCTCACACTGCATTTGCAATGTACGTTGAAGCAATGTACGTTAGTGCATTGCACAATACCTTCCCATTTTTGACGCAAGTTGCACTTCTTTTAGGGAGAGGAGTTACCACAATGCCATATTTGTTTTTGTACTTCAGTCGCTTGGGTGCAACACAACAAACAAACGTTTTGGATTTTTTTCCCGTTGGATATTAGTTGGTGGAATTTGATTTGGTTACATTTGTTTCTTTTCCATTCGGAACATCAGATGAGCGAAACTGTATCAAGACAATGAGGTACGTCATGATAGTTCCTATAATCTGTAAATAACACGTGAGAATTAATTAGTAATCTTCTTAAAGAATGAAATACGAAGTAAGTATAATTATGGTTTAGCTTACCGTTGTAAAGGTCTTCCTATTTATTGTGATAAGGTCTCCTGCTGAGTTTATCTCCGGTGGACAATGAATAAGTTTATTGCTCAGAGTTATAATGCTCATCTGCAAATAAATGATGAAGAAATCGGTAGGTACATTTCAATACTTTAAAACCATTTGGGAAGTTTGCAGAGTATTATATAAGTATCTCTAGTTGTTTAGGTATGTGTGCATCAGTTCACGTGCACTTGTTTTGGCCTGTTTTTTTTCTGGAATGCAACCCACATTGATGGGTTGATATAAACTATTCTTCAGAACTGACTACCAATCCAAATTGAAGTATCCAATAAGTTCACTTAAATTGTAACACGATCCAATGCTACTATAAAAGAAAAAAACACCATTGAACGGATGAATTGGTGCTACGTGAGTCGTACATGACTGACTATGGAAATGAAGGCAACCTTTCCTCTCTGAGGATGACCACGCCTTTGTGGTCGAAATATATAAGTAGGTTTTAATCCTTTTGTTGTGATCACGGCTTCTTTTTGTGCGCTATGTATACTTTAGCCTTGAACTCGGCTTTAAATTAACCGGACTTTTACACGACTTTTAGTTCATTTGATGCAGTCATGGTGATGGGATTGGTGACTAAGAGGAGCAATGGTTATCCAAGACACCTGAAAAACGATGATGCAACTTACCATAACTTGCCAGTCAGGGAAATACAGGAGACTAATACGGATTTCACACTACTGAACTCGTTGCATCCTGGGTGCGCGCTGGACTAGGCCACAGAGGGAGGCGACCAAGAAGGGCCACTTACGTTTTCACACTTAAACATTCACAATCCTTAAAGTTGGCCGCCGTGTTTACCACCTACATCGGTGTTTACCACCCATGGCTGTGTTTACAATCCACGGCGAGAAGGAGTGGAATCATCCTGCATTAATTATTTTGGAGGGCACAATCCTCTCAACAAGGGGCAGCACGCATTTGCATTTCCCATTACTAGACGCGCTGTAGTAACGCAGTGGCATGAAACGAACTTAACAGTTTGAAATCAGTATAATAGGTGCCTCCAACATCTATTGAAACTAACTACCACATTCTGCACATTCTGTTCGCGACTATTACAATGCGCCCTTAAAATAGAAGTTAAAACAAAGGAAACACAAAGGTTGATTGAAGCCACTGATGTAACTGAAGAGCCACAGAATAAGTTCAAAACCCGGAGAGAAATTATAGAGAAAACTTCGTTCAGTCGTAGTTTCAGGACTGCAAAAATAATACATCCACACGGAAATAAGTCCATCCAAAAGAATGGTTAAAGAGCTACAGAGTTTGATTTAAGGGCAATCTCAGTTCAAATAATGTCCCAAAAAAGTTCTATTTTATTATATTAACCGTCTATTGATTAAATGATTAAATTTTCACTAATTTTCACTAAATTTTTCACTAAAATTGGAAGAATTACAAAATCATGAAACTTCTCATTTGTAGATGGACTGGTGACCCTGACACATTTTAGTTGGATGAAAACAGTTCTATGGCTGCAACTGGATTTAATCAGGGACCGGTTAACACGAATGCTTCAGCATGAAACTGCAAGTTAAACTAGAAACTTTGAACCCGTATAATTTCCCCATGAAATGGCCTAGATCAAAGAAATCCGGTATTTAGGGTCATGTCAAAACTACTTCACCATTTTAAAAACTTTTGGATGACCATTTATTGTATTTGTTGTTGTAGTAGTTGGGATTGGTTTAATGTAATATTATTAATAACATATTAATAATATTATTACTATTATCATCTCACCGTCCCCTGCAGATCCAACCAATGAACCGATATTCAGTTTTGATAACTGAAAACGTATGCAGAGTTATCAAAGCCCAGGTTCTTGTAATGCAACAATAATGTTCTTGTTATTGTTGTTGTGGTTATGTTGTTGTTTTTGTCGGGACAATTTTGCTCTCTCGTTCAGATCGAACCACTGAACCGACATTTAATTAACAATGTCGACGAGGTTTTGCAAGTCATTGAATGTAGCTACAATATTCTTGTAACTATTGTACTTGTTCTTGTTGGGACTTTTGCCGTCATCTATAGGTCGAACCAATGCACTGATTTTAAATTTGTATAGAATAAATGTAGGCACTGGGTTTTTTTTGAAGTTATTTTATTTTTTGTTGTCGTTATTGTTTCTGTTGGAAAATTTGCTCTCACCTTGAGATTAAACCCATGAACCGATTAAAAATGTTTACAGCTTAAAATGTAGGTTTTAACAAGACTTTTTCAAGAGATATTTTACAGAGCCTTTTGATAGCTATTTTAATGTGAATATTGTATTCTTGTTGAGACTTTTTTCTTTTACCTAAAGATTAAAACCAATGAAATAATGAATCAATGGTTGTTGTTAGTGAAGTTGGTCTGACCGGTGCTTACTTCATACGTTAATTCGCGTGTAACATTAAAAATTTTTCCTACCAAAAAAATAATTTTGGCAATGGAAACACCTCGGAAACACCTTGGATTTAGCGAATAAGTCATTTGCCAATAACACATATTGCATATCACTTGCAAATGTCCACAGAATCCCCCATTTTCTTTCAAATTCAATTAAATTTGTGATTACACTGTGAGAACCAAGCATGGGCTGACTGAGGGTACAAGAAGAACAACTGTTTCCCGGTCGGAGCTATCAGGGAAACAAAATAGAGCCTAAAAACACAATTTTTTTTATTTTTTATTTAATATTAATTTTGACGAGCCTTATGTCAGCCGAAGCAATTAATGCTTGTATGGCTGAACCGGCTCAATTTTGAACGTTACCAGATTTTTTTAGAGAAGAAAAATCTGGTAAAGGGACGTGCCAGCCCGGGGATTCGATCCGGGAAACCTCCGATCATCGTCGGGGCCGAAAGATTGTCCAGAATTAGCCAGAATACATCCCATAGCCGCTGATGGAGCATGGTTGCCTCTCACACTACCCTGGCCGACAGCCCTGGCGGGGACTTTGCCAAGGTCCTCTTTCCAGGGGTTCGACCAGATCCACAAACCTCCAGCAACCAGGCTGAGCTCTCTCACCGCTCAGCCACGATGACCACATGCTGTTTAAAACATGCTGTTTTTTTAAGGTACTGATTTTTTTGTCTAATTTATCCACTTAAAAAATTAATTTCTCTTACGTTTTGGTACAAAAGAGTGAAATATCACTCACATTTTACTCAAGACTACAAATAGCCTACAAATAGCCTCGTAATTACCTTTCCATCCATACTTGACAAAGTATTACTTGGAATACTGGTGAAATACTCTCCGCCACGTTTAGCCTGTAAGAAAAAGGCAGGAAGTCTATATAGAACTTTTTTAAAATAAAATAATGGGTAGCAGAAGTAGTAACTAACGTGTATGTGCTAACCACAAGCTGTCATATAGTTGAATAATTATTTTACATATCTACGTTAATATTTTACTTGATTATCAAACATTAACCCTCACACTTATTTACAAGCTACATATTGCAATATTATATACTAAACTAAGTGACAAAATCAGCAGGTTTAAAAAGTGATTAAAATAATAAACCTAAAAAATAACTGTTTTCATTTGCTTTGTTGATTATTTTTCCAAAGTGGTAATTTGTGTCTAACTGATTCAGTTCGTAGACTACTGCTGTTCCGTAGAGCTATTAAATGATTTTCCATTTGAAATAGTTTTTTGTTACAATCAAGTAGTTTCTCATACTGATTCATCAACACGTAGCTGCCATGTTGAACGTGCCTCCATTCTCTCAGAGATCAACAGGTAACAGGTTGCTTTACTCAAGAATCCCAGAGCAGTACCCCATACGTAAGAACAGGCACTTGTCAACCTTGAATAATTGTGCATCTTGAGTTATGGCCACATTTAGATCAATATAAGATATGGTAGGTAGGGAAAGTTACAAATGTATCAAATTCATCTCTATTGAAATAAATACACATTAATTGCTGTGAAACAAGGGTAAATTGGATATAAGCCATCAATGAAAATCACACACTAGAAAAACGAAGTATAGCAAGCCGCCTTTATTCACTTACACTTCATTCAAGTGATGTCACTTGGATTATATTATATGGCGAACTAGGCCATTATCAGAAAACAACAAAACAGTCTTTGCTGACACGGCTACTTGTTCACTAGAATAAAGATAATTTACTGGGTACTTAAGTGACCAGGACTCCATTCGATCATATATGCTCGGTCACTGGCAATAAAGAGGGCACGCAAATCAATATACACTCATAAGGCTCAACGAAGGGGAAACAAATAAATGTAAATCGCTGTAACATAAAGTTAAATTGGAAATAAGCCATCAGCAAAAATCATACATTAGAAACATTGATTTACAGTGATTTATGTTTATTTATTTCTCCTTCGTTGAGCCTGATGAGGGCATATTGATCTGTATTCCCTCGCTATTGCCTATGAATAAGTAAATACGATAAAATGGAGCTCTGGTCATGGTCGAAACCTT
Organism: Lithobius niger; assembly: GCA_023313725.1. Classification (NCBI taxonomy): domain Eukaryota; kingdom Metazoa; phylum Arthropoda; class Chilopoda; order Lithobiomorpha; family Lithobiidae; genus Lithobius; species Lithobius niger. Next base: position 26,235 of record JAHWFP010096157.1, read on the forward strand.
AATGCCAGAGGAAAAGTGGCCATATTGGTAAAGGCGGTATGGTGGTGATCCGGTAATGAAGTGGTTCACGTGACCGAATCCGATCCACATCACCTGTAGGAGCACAAAAGTTATCTTCGTGTATTACGTTATTTCTAGGGTATGATTTTTTCTGATGAATTATTTCCATTTTTCCTTTATTTTATTTATTTCTCCTTGTTGAGCCTCACAAGTATATAATGATTCGTATTTCTTCTCCATTATCTCGCTCACCATTCGGTCGAAAGGAGTCCTGGTCATGTCCTAATTTCAACGAGTTATCTTTATTCCAGTGGACAAGTGGTCGTATCGGTAGAGTTGGTATGGTATGGACCTGGTTATGGACTGTTTCGTTGTTTGAATCTAGGTCACAGCATTTGAAAGAAAGTAAGTGCCTAAAGGTGGTCTACTGTACTACTTCATTTCTAGTGCACAACTTTAGCTGATGGCTTATATCGAATTCATCAAAAAACTAGTTCAGCTGTAATGTTTTTATTTTACATTGGTTTTCTGTTTTTGTTTGGTTAATTAATGTTTAATGCGTAAAGATAGCAAGAGCGACATTGTGGTTGTTTTTCACATTGCAAAACATGCCTAAAAAACTGATTTGTAGAGTAAAACTATTTTACTTGTACACAAGAGATTCAATTTTTGTAATAAATTTAAGAAACAAGCATACAATTTTATTGCGTGCACCCCTTCCCCAAGAATACCACTAGTTATTTTCCAAATTAGGTATTTTCAAAATTAATGATACTTTGAACTCATTCAGTCATTAGACCAGTAAACAAAAAAGTGGCATTTTCCCCTTACCTAAACAATACCACCATCCTATACAGTATAAGAATTGCAATATCGTATAAGAATTAACCTAGGAAAAAATGCATTTTCGTGCATCTATCGCCAGTACGTAGGCACATTATAAAAAATTTAATAACTGTGTTCCAATTATTTCCCCCCAGCTTTGTATTTCTAAATTTTCATGCTAGGAGCCAATCCACACAAAAGACTTCTCACCCTGAGCACTGGTCACTTCGAAACGTACACATGTAGGAAGTATTCATTGGTGTTTATTGTAGGGCTTCCGTGGCTTAGTTCTTTTCTTAGCTTTTATTATCGCTTGGTCATTTAAGTGGCTTTTATTTTTCTCACTATAGTATGGGCAATTTTTACGCTTGCTAACGAAGGCCAATTTCCTTCAAGAGGCATTGCGACTTTTGGAATTTTTGGCTGTTATTTTACTACTATACGATTTTGGTGATTCTCTGACTTACTTCTACTTTTAATCATATTTGAGCATTGAGGGTTAATCAATAGAAATTTTAGCAAAAACATGTATTTTATGCACAGTATATACTAAATATTGATTTTGCGTGAATCTCTTAAAAATTGAATGGAGAAACAATTATTAGTTGATATTTATAGCCAGATTTTTCCTGCAATGTTTTAACACACATCATTACTCGAGTGTATCGTTTCTTGTCAACTTACCTATGCATTCATGAAGTAATTTATGCCATCCATTTGCATTTTACTTAATATGGTCAGAATTAACACATATCTGACTCCATTCCTACACCATTGTTCTCTTCCTGAGCTTAACTACGTAACTGACTATTGCTTTTTGAGTCGATAACACATTAACGTTCAATATTAGCATTATCATTGTTGTTCAACATCAAAAGATAAAAAACAAATATAAAAAAACTTTAATAACAAATGTACTTACCTGGGTACTGATATTACCGGCTGCAGCACTCAAAATAAATATGCAATGTGCAGCAATCATAATTCGATATAGAGTGACTGCATTTTGTGGTTCTAAGCGATTTAAAGTTAGCAGATGGTAGCAGAAAAAGCATAACATTAACGAATTGTACAATAGTTCGGCAGTAATTAGCCAACAGAATGTGTCTTGAATGCGATGTGTTATTCGATACAGTAGATCATAGTAAAGTCGAAGTCGATTAAGATATTTAGCACTGATTACATTTGAAGTAATGGCTCTGCTTAGTTCGTCATTTAAACAGGAAAAGCCCTGAGCACACAAGTTGGCTGATATAACAAAAAATATAACAATGTAAAATTCGCTAAGTAATACGGAAAATTGAAATGCAACGATTACGGCTTCAATTTCTTTAAACCTTCCGAATAATACAATTGCACACCAAGTTGTTAGCCCAATTACGGTCAGAATTCCGTGGAAAAAAGTATGTTTTAACAGAAATCGGTGTTTCTTAATCTTTCGTTCAAGCAGGCGATCCGTGATTCCTAAGATTTTTAGCAACTTGAGAAAATTTCTTTCTTTCAACATACACACACTGTAGATAGTAATCAACATAAAGCAGTTTCCAATGTCTCGTACGTAAACATAAATCGCATCAAAAATATTGGCTGCCTGTCTTGATCTTGAACGACTTCTTTTAACTGTTTCTATAATAGTACAAAGGGTTACAACTGCGGCACTTATCTTGTACAGTTGACAAAATATTCGCCTCCAAAAATGACTTCTTGTTTTATTTTGAATACATGTCACATCAAAGGATATAATGCCTAGGATTTGGCCCAGGAAAAGGATGAGACAGCAGATTTCATGAGTGATGGAAAACGAGTATGAAAGTCCTTTAAGGTTTTTCTGCCTTGTATCGGGGGTCTGCATCGGTTTAACACGAGCCATAGCAAAGTTGCAAATGCAAAATTCTTTGATGATGCGGGGGATTAAATCAGCATCTGAAAAACTAGTCTGACAAAAAGTACAAAAGAATTATTTACAGTAGGATTTTTAGGGATATTTATGTGTTCTAAACTTTACAGTTATAAATCATAATTGTACTGTTAGTGAATGAAACATAGAAATCCAAACGCAACATCACGCTATGGACGTTATGGATTTATATCTCAATGGGATAAATCAAATCAACGATGCGTGCATCACACTGAAAGTGGTAGTTAACAGTAACGATTTATGGGTAGCTAGTGGCCAGGCAAGACTCTGTTCGTTAATTAAAAACTGTATTTACATAAAAAAATTAACAGTTGGCAATATAAATACACAACGACGCTTGAAACATGCGCTCAGCCAGCCTGCCTGTTAAAGTAGTCACCTGAGCCCATTTTAAAGATGTGTGGATGAACACCTTATAGTATAATTATAAAGGGCGTTTCAAAAAACCTTACACGCGAAAATGTTCATTCCAGAAACTGATGCTCATCACTGAAACCCTTTTCCCTCACTATTCTCATTTAACTTGTATTCAGGGATACCCAAGTAAAAAATGAAGAAGACCAATGCTAAAACGTGAACTGCGGTCGATTTTAAAGTGAATATACACAAACTATATTTCGAAAGAGGCAGATGAAGACTCTCTATGCGGGGGGGGGGAAGGTCTAGAAAATATTAATAAAGAAAAGATGTGTTAAGTGAAGGTTCTCTCTTAGTTATTGCATGCTGCTTAATATTCAAGTGCTATGCTTGAGAGAGGTACGTATCCCATTGACTAATCAGGACGAACTTTATACAGTTACCCAGTGTGTGTGATACCCTGCAACTGTCCGACTTCCACCCCAACAGTGGAGTAAATTCTGTTGATTTTCGTTCCGATAATGATAAAAGCAAGCCGCTTAGCCAGTCATTACACCAACGTATATGTCAACTTAAGATAATGCAACCATGGAAATTGAGCTTCGTTTAAAGCTGGTGGCCATTTCAAATCGCCACCACCCCACCATACTTGATTTGTATGTATTTCCGTTTGTATGCGCGGGAACAACGTGTACGATATGCCAATTTAGCAGGGGGGGGGGGGGATGCGATCTTTCTTCCCACCGGTCCCATCACTCGAATCCTGATGAATTTCTGAGTAAATACTCCCAAAGTGCGCACAATTGGTTACATACCTCGGTTTCGTTTATACTGGGTGATGCAACTAAAGTGTTACGAGCCGATATCCTGAGAAAGGCTAATGAGAGAATAATGATAGAAATGTAATGATGGGTGTGTGGGGGACGTGTACACGAGACAAAAAGGAATGACCTTGACTTAATATTTCAAGGTCATCCTCGTGCTATCTTCCAAACGAGATAAGGGGAAAAAGTTAACTAGAAAGTTGGATGCATGGATACAATATGACCAACAAAAAAAAAACAGATTCAAAATCGGATAAGAAATAAAATAGTTACGATGTAATTTAAAAGCTAACTCTGAACACGGTGGCTGCACTGTAGTGAAGTCAACTGCAGAGAAATTGACTTTACTCCAGTGCAGCCTGCATGTTCAGAAGGGCATAAACCACATCATGACGAGTGTCAATTTCCAGGTTCTAGGTTTCTAGAAAGTTAGTGTATAAGAGTATGTGAAGATCGGTTTTGCCAAATGCACAATGTGGGTGGGTGCGAGTTCCACATTCAAACATCCAATCGGGAGTTGGAACTTGGCGAATGGACGACCCAATGATGTTGCAGTGGCAGGAGACCACTTCGACAGCTTTGCTTTCCCAAAATTTGCGTATGATTTGAAAAATACCCTGATGATATGGCAGACAAGTCCAGTCAGGTTGTTTATTTGGATCCATTCGTCACAGTACTGGGTTGGGCAGAGGATTATGGAATCGACCAAAAAGTTTGCGTGGGTTTAACGAAGTGTAACGTTTCGATTTTTTCGAAAAAGCAGTTGTGATGCATTCTCAAGTCCAAGATTGGTAAAGATCCATTGTTTGACTCCTCTTCAATAGTGTAACTCAGCGAGCAATGAAACTTGTTCAGATCATCTAAGATCTCATGCATGCAAGGCCCTCTCTGCAGCCAGATGAAGATATCGTCAAGGTGCCAGATCCAGTGGTGTATCCTGGGAATATGGCTGTCGTTAATGGTGCGTTCTTGGCAGTTTAGGACAATGTCAATGGTGAAACTCAGTAAGCAGTGGAACCTCAGTAAACAGTAGAACTTGTTCCCATCCATGATTTCACTAACCCAAGAGCCCCTCTGAAACTGGTCAAAGATATCATTAAGGTGTCTGCACCAGAGGTGTATCCTGGGGATACAGCTATTGTTAATGGTGTGGTGAAGGCAGTCAAGCACAATATAAATGGTGAACCTAAGCGAGGTGTGTAACTTGTTCAGATCATCCAGGATTTCGTGCATGCAAGTGCCCCCCCGGAGCCAGGTAATGATAGTCAAGGTTTGGGCTTTGCAGGTGTATTCCGGGGTATGGGTGTATTAACGATAGGTAGCCTGAAGCTTTGCCATTCAGTGGCGATCACTTAAAATTATTACAAATATGCGGTTTCTAAACATGAACTAGACACTGACCACTTCATAATTTTTAGTGAGACCCATAGTCTATGCTATAAATCTGTGAAAGAAAATACGTCTAGGCCTCGAAGCGTATTTGATTGCTGCCAATAAAGAACGAGTTTTGGATTCCCCCAACACTTTCCAGTTACGGACGCTTGGACCGAGTGTTTAAAAAATTGTCAGTGAATGCTGTCTAAGGCAGATGACGTCATTTCAAACTGGCTGGAGATGATCAGGCAGCTTTGTTTCTTCCTCCCATGTTTTATGGTATAGCTGCTTTAAAATTGTAAGTATTGCTTTTTATCTGATATTTACTTCTTTTGTTTATAAGCTCATGATGTATGCTTTCATAGGTGACCAAGTCAAGCCAGCATTGCCGATAATTAAAATCCTCCTGCCAATGTGTATGCTGTTTGTGTGTTTTTGTGGGATCTAGGTACACATTTTATATAATCACCCTCCAACTGCAAAATAATCTCGCTTGACAGCCAGCTAAGCTCCAATGATAATTGAAATTCATAAGCACCCTATAAACAAGTTCTTGTTGCGTTGATATTGCATAAATAAATTGACCAAAAAAAATCTGCTACTACAGACATTCTTCTAATTAACATTAAAAAGTGGTAAATTATACCAAATTTTATCTTCACGCACTGGTTGATACGAATATAATCATATAAGCTCTATTGGCTCTTTTCATAACATTACTACATGCTATGAATTTTTTTACTAATTGGTAAAAATTAAAGTTTAAGCTCTTAATTTTAAATTCTCGGAAATATATCCACATTTTCTTCATGATAACGGGAACATACCTGTGTTACCTCTTTGCTGATCTGCCGTTATGTGGCGTGTTTATTGATTCAGAGTTAAACGGTGTAATCAATAAAATATGAAAAGGCAAGATGCACGTGAAAAGTTATTTACCATTAAACTTTAAGCGCATCGATCGGCATAAATTGTTAATATTACTTGGAGACCACCGTGACTAGACCAAAACTTCATATTAGATACGATATTCGTATTAGGGAATCTAAGTGTGAATAAGTTTTTCTTTTATTTAATAATAACAACGGGACAATACATTGAGTCTTAAATAAACTTTCCTTTATTTTCACATAAATTTCAATTTTTAAAGTCAAAATAGAGTAAACTATTGGTCATTGCTATGAAGCGTTTAGTTTCATTTTGAGCATGACTGCTGCCTTAATCGATTCGCTAATAACTACCTACGGCCCATCACTTCTTGGATGCAAGCTAGTCACCAACCTTAAACACAACATTGATAATGGACTAGTAACCTATTATCACAATGAAGCAGATATAAAACTAGTCACGCAAAACAACAGTATAATAACTCTATAGTAGCATAGCACGTTTCTAAAGCATTTCTGCCATATCGTGTCTAAAAGTTTCTATAATGATCCGTAATGAAATATAGTATTAAATTTAGAAAAATTGTATACAGTTGTTTATCTTAAATTGTAAATATCTTCCAAAAATTTTAATGATAATGCACACAGGGCCAAAGTAACTACAAGAAAGGGGTTGGGGTTAAGGTTGGGGTTGACCAAGCTGTCGACGCACCATTAAGCCTCATTCCCCCCCCCCCCCCCATCAAAAATTGCACTGCAGCGCAACTGGGGGCACCTGCCCCATCAACAATTTTATACGAGCATAAAAACAACATGTTGAATAACGTAATAAAACGCGATTTCTGACTTTATACTGCCAAAAAATGCTTAATTTTTATGCGATGATTAATTGTGTACCACTGGGAAATGCATTACTTTTATACGCATATTATATTGAAATTTTGTTCACAAAACCACCACCATGCTCGACTTAAACTGAAAAGACAAAACTTACAGAAATGACAAAAGACAAGTGAAGTTAAGTCAAGTGAAGCAAACTAGATGAACTGGCTCAGTTTTAAACTTTGTAATTAATTGTTTTTTTTAAAGGAGACTGAAGTCTGGTAAGGGGAGGAAAAAACCCAGGGATGAGAATTCAGAAACCTAAAATCATCGCAGTGGGACGAGATAACGTCCAGAATGAAACAGGTCGTTAAAAGAAACAGGTAGTATCTCACAGCACCCTCTATCAGCACATAATGGCACGGACTTTGCCGGGGTCCACCTTCCTAGTGTTCGATCCGAACAGCTCAGCCATGACACCACGACGACTTTTTTAAAAATAAAAACTGGGGAGTTGAGCACTAAACACATGTTTATGTAATGCACCATTTTAAACATTAGAACTGCAAGAGAACAAATTGTTACGTTAAATAATTATTTTTGCGACGAGTTTAAAAATTGTGGTGCAAGAAACCAAAAATGTTTACGGGTAAATACTAAACTATGTACAGAAATAAATGCAAGGAAAAATGTATTATATTTCATCCAAATCACCAAAATCCCCAAATAACTTTAAAAAGTAAGTCAAAAAATTTCTCCATACTCTTATGAGTTTCTTTTTCCAATAAAAACATGTCTTTTTCCCATGATTTAGATTATAGAAACTGTTTTACCTCTTTAACCCTTTCATACCCGGCATCGCTGAGACATACAGCTACAACATGGAGGAAAAAGTAAGTCATCATGCATACTTTGTGAGGGGTTCTGGGGGCCACAAGAAGAGTGAACAGTATCAGCCCAGTGGTCAGCGTCCTCGTCTCCAAACTGAGCAAATGACTGTTCGAATTCAGTGACCGACTGTAAAAAAAGTCACCAAGATTAATTCGGGCCTGAAAGGGTTATACAATGTTTTTCTTGGCTAGCTTAACTTTGTAGGAGTTGTATTTTCAGTAATAGAACTTGTATTTAAAAAAAAATTATTAAACTTGTGTATGAATATTTTTACTAATATTAGCTTCACAGATTTTAAACATATAGATATTTAGTTTTAGTAACTGCATTTTGGATTTTTAGAAATATATGTGTAGCAGGCATACACTAATTTACTCTCGAACTTCGTGCTCGCACGTGTAAGAATAAATCATTAGATATATTTAAAAAAGCAAAATAAAAAATAATGTGTAATTTACTTTTCTTTATGCCTAGTCATAGTGGCACTCCTTGGCCCTCCCTTGTCCTATCACATTGTGATGAACATTTATTTATTATTTATTATATTAGTTATGGTCTTTTACTTTACTAGATATTTTCACTAATCTGAAGGTGCATCTTATGATGTCAATTCATTGGCATCAGGAAAGTACCTCTACCTAAACAAATAATTCAGTTCTATTTCTAACCCAGCTACGGTTGCCAGTCGGGAAGCTCTGATAATAATTATAAATCCAGAAGTAACCTATAATCAAGTTCTTGTGGCTTTGATAAGGCGTAACTAAACTGACAAACAAAAATGACTACTACAACCGATACTGTACATCCTATTTCCAATTAACATTAAATAACTGTATATTCTACCAAATTTTATCTTCACTCACTTACGCTGGTCGATACGCATCTAGTCATAAATGTCAGATATCTTCTTATTAGTTCTTTGGATTAAATTAAGAATTGCTATCAGACTTTCTTTATAATCGATAAACAATTAAAGTTTGACTTCTTAACTGTAAATCCTAGAAAGATATCTTCATTTTCTTCATGAAACCATGAATTGACCTCTTTGATGATCTGCCTTACGGCGTGTTACGGATTCAGAGCTAATCAGTATAAATCGATACACTATTCAAAAAGAAGAGGCACGAGAAACATTTTTAGCCATAAAGCACATCGATCTAAAGAAATTATTAATATGGCTTGATGCCACCATACCTTATCCAAACCTTCATATTAGAATGGCGATTAGTTTTAGAGAATTTAAGTGTGAATAATTTTTTGTTTTACATAATTAATAACAGCAGGACAATGCAATGAGTAGTAAATTAATTTGCCGTTATTTTTCATATGTATACATAAATTTTAGCAGGTGAAGTCAAAACAGAATAAACTATTGGTTATTTGTCATTGCTAAGAAGCGTTTAGTTTCATGTTGAGCCTGACTGCTGCCTTAATCGATTCCAAATAACTGCCCAAAGCACGTCGGCCCTTGGATACATGCTAGTCATCAACGTTTACTACCCAAAGGGAATGGCAACCTATTATTAAAAGCGAGCAGGATAAGACTAGTCACGCGAAAGATTATGGAATACCTTTTTAGTAGCATAGGATGTATCTAAGGTATTGCCACCCTCTCATGTATTAAAGTTTTCATATTTAACCGTTATTAATTACTATTATGTGGAGAAAAATTATATACAGTTGTTCAAATTTCAATTATTTTATAAATATATCCAATATTTCTTAATGATAATACAAACAGGGTCGAAGCAACTACAAGAAAGGGGAGTTGGCAGGGGCAACTGTCCCACCATAAATTTATGGGAGCATAAAAGTGACACCTGGAATAACGTAAAAAAAGTGTGACCATTGATTTTATACAGCAGGAAAATGCTTTAGTTTTATGTCAATATTATATTAACAAATTTTGTTTTCTTTCTGCAAAATGACCACCATGCTGAAATTATGCTTCAGTATTGCTGTAATTGCTGCTTCAGTAATTACATATATCGAAACATCATTCGTTGCTTACTGTTCACTGACAAACAATCCACAAATCCAGACTAAGAGCAATCCTACCATATCTCACTTAGAGCAAGCTGCATGCTTGAACAATTTATGCCCATATGGATATTTTCAGACGGTGTTACATGCCTGTTAGATGCTTAAATAAATCCTACAATTTTTAAAAACAGCTACCTAATTTATTAAGTTTTTACCAGTATACTTTACAGTTCGTTAGTCTCATTCCTAACAGTTAAACCAAAGTTCTATTTAAATTACATGAAAAGGACCATTGGGCCAACCTTAAATGGCATTCTACTCGGAGGAATCTTTTCAAAAAAAAATCAACCAGCACTATAACAACAAGTGGAAACCAGGCAGCCTACTTAACAATTTTCACCGGTTGGGCAACAATTCTGGACATCTGGCAAGAATTGATAAACTAACCAGACCACATATAAACTGGTTAGTTTATCGATTATACAATCAACTGTCGTTCATACTAGCTTACCTCTTCACAACAAGAATCAGTCATTAAATGAACTTCTGTACAAGGTTAATAAAACAGAATCCCCTTCCTCGTAATCATACAAGACGTTAGTGTCAAATCATACAACCTTTAAATGGGATATGGATTTGGTAGAATTCTTGGAAAAGGCTTCTCTGTGTAGAATGACATTTTGGAAGGTCTTATATTTTAGGGTATGGTCATGGAGCCTTTTTATAATTTTTGCTTTACCTGTTAGGAATGAACAAGTAAAAGCAACCAGTTTGATCACAAACCGGAAATTAACTGATGTTAGTTTTTGAGAATATCTAGAATAATTGTGTTGCAGATCAAAAAACATGTGGGATTTATTCAAGAACCTTCGGCATGTAGCATGAAAGATCCATCAACGGACCTAGATTAGGTTGTGAAGAATAACAAGGCAGGGAGAAGTAGGGGAGCAATTCTACAAACTTGCTCATGGTGTCTGTGAAGCATTTCTAGTTTGGCACGTGACCGTAAAGACATACCTTGAAGTTAAGCTGTATTTGGCGCAGACTTGGGAATGTCTACAAGATATTCTAGCGGACAAAATAATTTTTTTTAACTGCAGTTAATTTAGTGTGGTACTATTCTTTCGATCTCCTCTCTTCCGTATGTGCAACATTGGAAGCAACTGAGCTTGTCTGATTATGTTGAAATTGGTGCTAACTATATATCCATTAAAAATGTCCTTAGTCATTGTGTGAAACTGCTGTGGTAGGCAGTTGCGTACTATGAACTCGGTGCCAACGTTACAAGAAGTTAGTTATGTCTAAACTTTATTAGATTAGCTGGAGTGCACTGAGGATACCGACTCAGGCTACTTTGGGATATAATTCGTTATTTACATAGTCTTGACGTCATTTCAGGCAAGTTTCGTGGCTGGTACCGTGTAGTTTTGGTGTGAATGTGTAGTGCGGTCATTTAAGCGGAATTGTGTTAGAATTACCAAGTAGGTAATTATGGTGCTGATTATCTGAAAAAAAGAGGAAAAAGAGGATTTGCAGCAATACATTTTTTAAATAATCACAATACGTAAATAGAAGTTACTAACCGTAGAGAAGGTCCTCCGATTTACTGTAAAGAGTCTGCAGACTACAGCAATGTCGACCGGAAAGTCGCGCAAAGTTGTAAACAGTGCTAATATCTAGATAACCGAAAGATTTGGTTAAACTCCTGGTTAAAGCATGAACTTAGAATATGAACCCTCCTGCTCTTACTTGCATATTTTCTCCAAGTGTCATAAATTGAGGATTAAATTCCAGCAGGCACTGCAATCCTAATGTAGCCTGAAAACAATTAAAAACTTTTATTAAAAGAAGATTTTCTTAAACTGAATTCAGCATGTTTACATGACCACTTCAAAAGTGCTTCGGATAGATTCAAATGGATTATAACGTTATTGCTCACGTACATCTTCTAACTGGAAGTGTGGGATTTTTTTTTGGTTCTAGTGCTACCAGCTTAAGCAATTTCCAGGGGTTGATTCAGGATTCTTTTAACGGGAGTGCGATACCAAAGTTTACATACCAAACTGTATTTATTGCCTTGATGTTACAGGTAATCTTAGCTCCGTACTCGCTTTTAACAATGAGAAACGAAGAATAACATATCTAAGGAGAAAGCGGGCTCGGCCATATCATGTTGGTTCCATTCCATAGCACCCATACTTTTGATTGATCTGGCAATATTTGGACATCAATATGGTTCAGCTGAAGAGCTACAATTAACCAATACAAAAACGTAGTAACCGGGAGATCAAACCATGCAGATATGGCTAAACAGATACAGAAAGATAATACAGAAGATGCAGCTGAAGAGCCATGGATAATAGTGACATAAGCTTTATCTAAAGAGCAACGGAAAATATGCCTTAGACTAATGAGGCATATTCTCCGTTGCTCTTTAGATACAGCTTATGCAACTGTTATCCATGGCATTTCAGCTGCATCTTCTGTATTATCTTTCTGTATCTGTTTAGCCATATCTGCATGGTTTGATCTCCCAGTTACTACGTTTTTGTATTGGTTAATTGTAGCTCTTCAGCTTCGACTATATTTAAAAATCAAATAGAAAAACTGGTCGAACAAATCAAGCTGTAGTAAATAGACTATAGGGCTTAACCCTATTAGGAATTTAATCAATTTCGCAAGCTTGCACAAGGTTGCAGGATTTCTGGTAGCAGGTATTCCGCAGCAGATGCTCTTGATACGTTGCGAAGAAAAATCAACTGCAAGTAGATCAGATCAAGAGATGCAGACTGGCTCATCCCCACCATGGAGCACGTGCCCATGCGTCGAAGAGGGGTGGCCCCCATTTGGAGACGTGCCATCACCACCTCCTCTAATGACTAGAAAGTGATGACTAAGGCAAGACTCCCAACATGCGGATTTAGCATATGCAGCTTGTTATCAGTAACTGATTCTATTCCTCATGCAACAGACCCGGAAGTATATCACGTAAGACGAAGCAAGTGACAGATGGTTAAACTGACATATAATTTATACTTTATCACATATTATACGTCTAGTGAGAAGCGCCGATAATTTATGAATAAGTTATGAATACATATAGTAATAAATATTTTGTGTGGTATTTAGTGTACGTATTGTGTTGTTTAGTGTTGTTATTAATCGCAAATTGTAACTGAATAAGATGGAAAATCTCGTACAAGCTTTCTATCAGCTTTGAGAATTGCTTGCAATAAAAAGAATCTTATTATTACATTATTATTATGCTTGTTACAGTAGGGCAACCTACGCATCTAAATTAGCATGCCCACTGCCTTGCGTGCAAGCGTGGCCTTCCAACCAACATGGGGTTATATTGTTGCCTCGTCCTGGTAATGGCACTAAAATATGCTGCTTGATTAACAGCATCTGGCATACCATGACTCGAAGATGGTTACATTCTGCGTTGCATTCTTGGATCAGTGAAACTAATAAAATTATGCTACGGAGATCTAGCAGCATAGTTACGGGCATGAACGATTGCATATAGTTCCACTACACAAACACAAAACATTGACGGGAGCTTGAATACAGACCCGTGAGCCACAAACATCAGCACAGCCAACTGCTGAATCAGTCTTTAACCCATCAGTGTGCCCTTTTATACTGGCGGCAAGAATGCAGTACTCCTGCAAGCATCTTTCTGTAAAAGTGTCAGCCTTCCAAAAGGCCAAAAGTGAGTGTTCACGAACGCCACAATAATCCATGGGTGTTCAGATTGGTAATCTATACCCAGCCATCCGATGATAAACAAAATCTGTTGATTCGCTGTAAGGTTACAGGTGAAGTGCGAATCCTCCTCCCGATAGAAAGGCTGACTTCAATCTTAACTTTGGTCAAAAAAGGACTGTTCAGCAAGCCAAACATGCTGAATGAATAACGCAGAGAGAGCTCCCTACAGCGGAGCACCATGAAAGACCCCCTCTCCTCCACTGTTTCCACATGTAGGCTCTACTGGACTGGTCTGCACCCATTGCTGCAAGGAGCCCCAATGATGTACGGGATCTAAAATCTTCAGATATATGTCACTTGATGAGTTGTATGCAATGGAATCATAGTCTAGCTTAGCTTAAATGAGGGCACGGAACAAATGTATCAGCATAGTCGTGCCAGCAGTAAAGTCAGTGCCGGCTAAAACCCACCAGGTGTTCCAATGAACGGTTGCACTTAGAGCGAAAAAATAAGGAACTGAAGTAAGCAAGTTATCAAAAAAGTAGGCGCAAAAATTGGGCCTCTTAGTATTTAGCAAACAGCATTGGAGTTTTCCTACGAGAAGTTCAGGTCAGGATGCAGTCCACAACATGGGCCAAAGGGAGTCAGACAGTGTTACTTGGAGAAAACTGAAAACCATGGGCAGCTTTGTTTATAGACAACTGTTATTGCTCTTTGTGCGATGCCATCTTGCATTTCTGGGAGTAGACACCAAGTTACCAACAAAAATCTGGCCGATTTATTGCTATAGCAAAAAGACAGTTGCATACGAAAGATAACCCTGATGTACTCTGAGGTACACGCAGCCCTTAACCATAGATATTGCCCTTAAGCCTCAATCCCCCCTCCATAGATATTGCTTAGAATTCCATACTGCCAGGTGTTATCATAACCCTTTTTTTGGGTCACACAACATAGTAACTTACAGAAAGCATCACGGATGACTGACTCCAGGTAGCAAAACACAAACCGTGAATCACTATCATAAAAAACTGGTAGCTTGTTGCCAGTTCTTTCTATCAAAAAGAGGTAATCTACATCATTAAAATAGGTCGCCTATGAGAAAATGTGATTTGCTAAATCATGCCCTCAGGATGTTCTAAGCTGAGATTACAGAGTCATATAAAAATAAAAGCCGTCCATGAGCTTCGTGTCTAACTAATTAAAAATTTAGTAAACTTACTAATTTTTTTAAGAGTGAAGTATTCAGAGAAAAATTCAGAAAAATTCAGAGAAAACCATGAGTCTACGGAAGCATGAGTCTATGGAACCTTTCATGGACTCATGCTAAAACTAATTGTGTGTTAACCGTCGGCTCAAGCAGCTTAAAAAGTCTACAAGCTGAATGATTAGAGGATTAGAAGGATCGATCATTACAGCGTTTTAAAATGGGAAGAAAAAGTTGCTTCCCATTTTAGGAAGCATGCTGGGATTTGTGGCTTGAAATTCGGTGAGGGGAGAACTAATATTTATAAACTCTGGAAAGCATATTGTAAGGCTGGTAAACAAGAAGAAAAAATTGCGAACAAACATACAATCCCAACATATGCTAACTTGCTTAGTTGTGGGCGAATTTACGCTAAATAATTCTTTAAAATATGTACGTGACTAGGCAAAACCATGAATGAACACTCGCATACGCTTGATAAGGGCATTTTAACTGATTCATTTTCTACATTTTAGAATTTTCTACCATTAAAATTGACGTCGCACCTTGGTTTAGAGATGATAGGTCGTCAACACCACACATAAAGGATAAGTTGGAAGAAGGTTTCACCTTGAACAGGAGTTAATTGCATTCTTTGTCAGAAACGTTTTTACTTTTTTAAAAGCAAAAGCAAGCACCGTATTTTACGTGTTTTGCAAGATATGCTGCAAAATTATAATTTCTTGGTGTTACGTAATCGTTGTGAAATAAAACAATGACAGTTTTATTTCACAGTGTGCCACCGGTACAAGCGAGTAGTTTTTTTTTAGTTTAAATGAAACCCTCTATAGACATTAGCCTTAATTTCATTACATTTAATTAGTTTATATGCCAGCATTTCTATAGGTCAAATGATAATTTACCTGGTTACTGATGTCTTCAGATGCTGTAGTAACTGCATACATTCTTAAAATCGACATTATTACACACACTAGACGAATAGTCCAGAATAGTATTTGTGGTGTGCCAAACGAAAGAAAGCTTAACATTTTACAAAGGGATAAGCAGAGGTAAATGGCATGGAAAGCTAGGTGAGCAGTTATATGTGCTGCAAAAGTATTTTGAATTGCTGATGACAGCTCGTATAGTTGCTTGTAGCATAGTCGAATTCCGTTTAAAGGTGTAACAATCGAAGTTGGTGACGAGGAAAGTGTTTGCCTGAGAAGTATGCTCAATCTTGTAAAACACTCAGCGCACAAGCCGGCAACGTAAATGAACAAGGCAACAGAAAAAAATTCGCTCGCTGTAAACAACACAAGATACAAAAAGTAAACCCATCTTTCAATCTTGACGGGTGACACTATCCCATAAGCAATCCACACCAGTGTCACTGCAACACTTACGATAAAATGAGGCAGGAAAATTCGTAGGTGAAGCAGTCGCTTTACGCGGTTTATGTCAATCAAATCGTCAACTTTGTCAAACAAACCTAGAATACGCTGAAATCGATGCTCGTTGAAGTAGCAATACGTGTATACAAATGCAGAAAAGAGGAACCACAAAACATTAATTGCGGATTGAATAATGAATTCAAAGCTATTTTCTCCTGTGAATTTCAGTGATAGGACTCCCGTTGTTATCATCAAACACGTGAAGACAGTTTTGTAAATCCAAGCAAAGAGCCTGGTGCAAAGTCGCTTCTGGTCTGCAGAATAGAGGCTAAAATCCCAGGACCAAAGGCCAAATATTTTGCCAATTGTAATAATTGGTCGGATAATTTGGTAACTGGCTGAGCAAGGAGGATTGCTGCGAATGGGACACGCCTTGGATTTTCTAAACAACATGGTATACACTGTGGGGAAATACACCTAAACAAACTTCCGTCTTGACCAAGACTATCCAAACTTGATTGCAAAACATGTAATATTGTATCCATGCAAGAAGACAGATGTATAATCGCTTTAAATGTATATCCTGTTAGTCTTCCAGTCATTGCTTCAGTTCTATTCAAGAGACACTATAATTGTGCGGCTTTATTGCACGGAATCAGCCTTTGCAGTTTAGCAAAAATCGATTGTTTCCCAAAAAAAGAAACTAATCAATTACCCATGAAAGAAACACTAAATCTACATTCTAGTTGATTGATGACAGGCACTTTTCTAAATTACTTTCGATAACACTTCGAAGATTAGGCTATGTTTGTTCATGAAAATGTTGTCAATATTAGTCACGCTAGAAATTGATTAGCGATAGGCTATTTCACAAAAACATTCGATTGTTGCATTTAAAACAGCGGAATACTAATGAGGCTAATACGCACGTGCAAATTTGCTATTTTGAAAATTACCATCCATAAATATTCCATTTAAGAATGAAGTTCGGTATTCACAAAATTAGGTATAAGAATTTGATGATGAACTTAACTTGCGCTGAAACTCAATGTAGTGTCTGATTAAGTGTCAAACAACATGAAATTTTACATTAAAGCTAGAGAATCCCATGAGATATGCCGATAAATCAGAATTTTCCCTTTAAATTATCTTGCATCATAAATTATAGCGGTAACCTTCTGTGTTTGTGTTAAACAAACGGAATTGTCACTTAATTAATGTAATGTTGACTTGGAACTTTCACTGCAACCTTCTTCGTCGAATTTCTCATTAGAGAGTTTACTTAGCCGCTTTCACCTATTCAAACACAATTTAATGATTAACAAAACTTTGTTCAGAAAATTGAACGATACTTTGTAACAAGAATACTATTGATTTCCGATATAATTCAGTCAACATTAAGCTTGGTGTTCACGCAGTAACCGACTTTCTTTTAACTGCGGGATGTTAGTTAGGCCAGACGAACTATGCACTCCAAAATAGAGTTATAAATTGAAGGTAATTGATTTTGAGCAAAGGTAAGCGGAATACCACGGCGATTTATACAATATACAGATCGTGCGTTTTTAATGAGTAAGACTAGGGACATTAAAACACATGTGTATTTTGGCTTCCATGTTGAAGATTTAAAAAAAATGTAAAACAAGATCACAACTCAGCTACGACTATTCAGAAGGGAGCAACTCTATCATTATCCTTTATTTGTGAGCAGTTCCTGCTTTTTTGTTACATATTTGGAAATAGAGGGCTCGTATTCTGTTAAAAAAAACATACAGGTGCAAATCACATTAAAAAATTGTTTTAAAAATTAGATCCTTACAGGTCGAAGCGGTGCAAGATTGTCTTCATTATTCAAAGTTTAAAAAAAAGGAACAAATGACAATATGGTGATCAAAAGCTGTGCTACAAAAAAAAAGGTTTTAACTTATTTTCTTTTTCGCCACTTCCGACGATTTTGGTAGTGCGACAGCAATCATAAAGGAAATTACGGAACTCCTAACGTTCATTGCGAGCTATGTTTAGGGTTCCGGGGACATCAAGTACGGTGAGAAAGCAAGGTATTGTGATGACAGTGGTTCGCTGCAATCCTATGATTCTGGTTAAATGCTACAACCGTCCTAGATACATTTTTGGATAAAAATGTAGTCCAAAAATCGTCTTATGAGAAATGCAAATGAGATTTAAATTACAACAAAACTGCATCACACAGAAAAGACAACACGAAAGCAAGCACTGTAAGTGTAAAAGTTTGATGGCATGTTTTGTAACAGTTGACTCTTTCACAGTAATTTTATAAAATGAAAATCTGATACTGATATCAACAAATGAACATATAGTCGAGAAAACTGTCTACGTTTGCGTTTATAATTGGCAGTTGCAATGTGTTTCAACAGTTGCTTAACTGTCCATTCACTTTAAAAATTTAAAAAATATAAAAAAGGAGCCCAGTATAAAACTGAATTGAAACGATTTACACGGGAAGTTTCACATAATTATGATGTCCAGTTAAATGTTTACCTACTTTGGCAGAATTCATTCAGTCACAAATATCCGAAAATTAAATTTAGTTGGGCATTAATCCACAAAAAAATGTGCCATTTAGCTGGTATTTTGGTAATTCCTCTCAGAATTAAGCACCGTAATCAATAATGAATGACAGGTAGTTTTCTTTTTTTTTTTTGTTGCACTGATTTCTTGTTTTTAAACTTTTTAAACTTTCGAAAATAAAGGCAAAATAAAAATGGTAGGAGGAATCTAAGGTGCCTGTTTTTTACTGGTTGAATGTACCAGGTTATAATACCGCATTTCATGAGTCTACAGTACAGTATTTAAACCAATCAACTCAATATCGAATTCGGTATTAACGAAGACAAAAATGTCTATGGGTGACATACGATTCTTCCCGTGAGCAAAGTCTTACATAATGACAATTTTCTAAAATTAGTGAAAGTGCTTCGTAGATTGAGATAAGAAAATCTCCCATTTTTTTCTCTTTTAGATAATAATAACAATTTGTATTTTACCTGATTTCAGTAGGTTGGGCATTCAGTTCGTGCAGAGTACTATGCGTAAAACCATGGTGCTTGTTTCGGTTACACTGATTATTTTACCCACTGCTGGTGCTATGTAACATATTGGCTGGTTACGACATTTTCATCAGAAAAACCCTTGAAATTTTTGTGCGAAAAACTAAGAACTGCTAAAAGGGTGTAATTATACTTACCTATATATATATATAAACCAAAAAAGGAAATCTGAGTCCATTGCTGAACAAGAGCTTAAAAGCACCTATGCTCTCACTAGTATAGTCATTGCAAATCGGACAATCGGAATAGTATACTGCTTGCGCACTAAGATAGCAATAGATGCGGCAGTTTGCCAATTTTATTGCTAGATGCAAGGCTACCTGGACGTAAAGGCTTAACGTTAGAAATTTGACGCGTCGTCCAGTTAGCCACCGATTCTGCCACCAGTCGCGCTACTTACACCCCAAAAATGAACTGCTCTAGCATGCGCCTGAACTGTGAAAGGTACGTGTGACACGCGATAGGCGGATTTTAAACTTAAAACACTGCATTGACACCCAATTATTAAAATTTAACAACAATGGCTTCATGCTACGTACCTATTTTTTTCACTCGACGACAAAACAAAGCCTCCGGAGGTTTAATTTCATTAATTTCAAGCAGAAGAGCAACCAAGGTACGTGTGTATTGTACTGTATGATACGCTACAGCGTTTTCAATTCTCATTAAAAATGTGTTAAACGATCCTTTGACGTAGCAGTAAATCGTCCAAAGACTTCAAGAATAGTCACCATTAGTGTAAAATAATGTTCGTTTAGAGCTGCAACACCGGTAAATCTAGTAATGAGAAGATATCACGTTTTTGTGCATCTCGCATATACTAATCAAAGCTACGATTGGGTTTTTCGTTCTTCGTGCTTTCAGTTCAGCACAACGCTTGGACGACGCGTCTAGCATGCTACGTGAAACCGAGCGTTAAGTCTTTTAAATATAGGTAGTCTTGCTAGATGAAGCAGCCCTCTTATGTGAATCGTCAACTTTGATGCACTCAAAACCAACATGTGATGTACCTGTTATGGCCAGATAGTTTTATCCTCATTATGGGCTTATTTCTACCATGTGATAGACTTTCATATTTCTAAACGTTGGTTCAATATTTTTAAGCTAAATAAAATTTTGACTCTGTTACTAATAATTTTATTTGTTTACAGACGGTATGACTGTTTTAGCTTAAAAGTAGACGTGGTTCTTTTTTTATCGTAGAAAGAAGCATTGTGATTTTTCGTGCCGTGTGATGTGTGGATAATATCAACAGATGTATCAAATCCAAAACGTCTGTCCTTGAACCAAGTTTGTATGTTATGACGCTTTTTATTGTGCACTTTTTGACGAAATAAAACAACAACGCCTGAATTGTAAACGGTTGGATAGAATAGTTTTCCACACTTCGTCTTTACGTACAACTACAGAAGATTTTTCGGACAGTTTAAATCTTTCCTAAGTACTCAACTTGTATGGGCATTAGCTATTCAAGTAGTATCATTATACACATTGACCCAAATTATTACAGTGCATGTCCATAATACGCAGACACAAGCGTCTGTTTGCTTTAGAATAGTGTAGTAAGGTTTCTTGTGAAACTGTAAAGTGATGCCTAAATAGTAACATGAAATACTTCTGAGATATTAATAGAATCATTGTGACTACCAGCAGATTTCAGAAAAAATAATAATCAACGGATTTATTAAACTGATTTGTTCGACACAGCAAACTTTATTAGAAATTATGCATTGTTGGGTGATGTCCACTTACACTGTAGATATTTCATCTACCAAAAGCATAAAAAAACATTCAACTACTTACGACATTTTTCGCCCAATGATTTTATTGGGACAACTATTGGGCCTCATTTCTTGGGATTTTGGTCTTCACACGGGTAAAAAAACAAGCTTGCTCGCTTGTTTGAGGTGTGCAAGCACATCTTATGTCTACGTTATAAGAACCGTATTCATGTATATAATTGTACAACATGTGAAGACTTTTATGTCAGTAAAGCATGGCAGTCAAATGAGCATGCTTGTTTTTAATGCCGTTCGCTTTACGTCGCCACTTTACGTAGTCTTCGTTAGTACTTATTTCCTATTGAAGCCAAGACGGTTTCAGAATTTGATGAAGCATTTAGAAACTAAAGATTACCTGCTGAAGCAAAAACAAAGCAAAACAAAGCTTATACTCAAGCGTGCATCTGTTCATTTGGTTCTCGGCTTTATAGCTTGGTCGTCCTCGCTGATTCGTAATATTCTGAGTCGTTCATCAAATTCGACTAGTCCAATAAAGCCATTGTATTTGCTTCTATTAGAGGGACATGATTTGTTTACCTGCGTGTTCTTCATTGTCACTGCCAACTTATGTGCTGAATGCTTCTCATCCATCCATTCCAAACTGAATGAAATATTAAAGGCAGAAGAAGGAAATTTAAGCATCCATCTTCATCACATCCAAAAGCAGTACATGCAAGTGTATGTAGTTCTGGAAGCATTTCAACATGCCTTTTCTGTAATTATTACTCTATTGTTAGTGCGATACTCGATCGAATTATGCCTTTTCGGATACGAACTATTAACTATAAGCCACTTTTCTATGCTCAGTATGGCACATGTATTCAATGGAATACTTTACTTGTCTCGTGTATTTGCTATTTCTGCAGCAGCGGACTACGTTACAACCAAGGTATGTTTCCTTTTAAAGTCACCGTAGTATTAATGGGATTAAAAAATAATTGGAACACAAATTAAACATCTAAACCATGGCTTCGTCGAGTTAATGAGTCACGTGACGTTATGCTCATTCTAAATTCTTAGATAAATATGATTTCTCACTAGCAAGAAATAATCCACAGTCATATAATACATGTTGTAATACGGTTATATATCGGTGTACAAGCCACACCTTACTTAGAGCCACAGTTTTAAAACATACTTAATTTTGAAGCAGTGCATGCTTTGTCAAGGTTTATAAAATCCAATCGACATCGGTTGTAAGTTTACATTTGCAGCTCATATTTCATATGGCATTCATAACAGTTCAGACCCTTATAATTGTTTAATAGAAATGGACTTCCTTAGGCTATAGTCAGACAGTAAACGTTTTCAGGCTTACATTTGGACAGAGCAAGAGAAGGAAGAGTAGAACTGCTTGTTCTTGAGCAAGCTGAGAATGAGTGTATTTTTAATTTATTTTTTACTATTAGAGTACCAAGTTAAAATGCTAGTAACCATTGGGGCAGCAAAAGAAACGATTTTCTGAAAGTGTAATACACAAGTAATAAAACAGTCACAGCAGGAATTGTTTGACATGTTAGGAACGTCAAGGAATGATTTGAACTCGGCAATACCGGTATTTCACGAGAGGGAGACAACACTGAGTTGGGAAGTGGGAACCAGCGGCCTGTTGGAGAGTGAAGGCATGGTATTGCCGAGTTCATACTATGGATTGGTGGTCCTACAACTCAAGCAATTTCTAACAGTTACTGTTATAATCCGTTTTATGAAATTTTGTTTGACTGAGTATTCTTTTTTAATTTTAACTTGGAACTGCTACTGTACAAATAATAAAAAATTTGAAAAATTAAATACACTGGCTCCAAGCATGCCCCTGGAAACGTGAAACATGGCGTTTCTACATTTCCTGCTCTGTGCAAATGTAAACCTGAAAACGAATACAGTAAGAATACAGTCCGAATACAAGTAAGAACTTCTGATTTTCACAAGTAAAATGCTGTGAACTCCATGAACGCCATATGAATTAGGCTGCTTTAATGTTAAATAATATGTTTTAAAACTGTGTGTCATACGAAGGGGTGGCTTGCACACCCACGTATAACCATATTTTACAATGTGCATTTTTTGTATTCTTAATAGCCTACGTAATAAGCATTGTTTGGTATCTGGTTTATTATTCACGAAGAGAGAATATCAGTAATACGTTGTCATGATACTGGATGACGTCATGTGTAATTAGGTCTGTGTATGTGTGTGATTAGGCCTACATTTTAGTACATAGGCCTGTAATTTGCTCAGCGAATATTTACCAATCTTTACGTTTTTCGAAAGCTTGAAAGGTAAAATTACAGTAGGCGGAATGATTTTTAAAAATGATGTAGCGTGATTACAAAATCACAAGTTCCTTCTGCTGCCATCTAGGTAGAAATGTCAGATCTGCAAAATATCCCTTGAATGTGCACATAGGCAGTTCGTCAGTCCCGATCTCTTCCAAACCTATGCAGTCTTTGATGTCGGGTATATCCTTCATGTTGAGAAATGTTCAACAATAATTAGATTTAACAGCAGCAAAAGTAAGACAAGATTATGGGACAAACTGGAAAAGTTCCAGATGCAAACACGAGAAAGAAAAATGCAACTGCCATCGTAAAGAAGAGCCATTGAGTGTTTCGGTGATATTGATAAGGTGGCTAACAGTTAATGAAGCGGTCCTCATGCGTTAATTTTTTCATAGTTCATGAAAGGTTTTTTTTTAAACGATAGTCTAAAAAAATGTCCAACCACGCATCAGTGCTTTCACCAAAAACTTCCTAGAGTGAATAGCTATACCAGCCCAATTCCTATTCCCATGCTATCTAAACATGTCTAAGGGTCCTTCAGAAACATATCACTACTAAAACTTTGGAGTAAACAGACTTTTATCCTATGTATCACATTTACGCTCTAATCATGGCTGAACCAGGCTTCAAAACACAGATATTCCACTCAACAACAAAATGTTGGTTGCTGGAGTTTTTTTGTTTGTTGAAAAGAAAAAACACGATGGTCCATCCATGAAAAATCGCGAATGATAATTTTTTTAAAAAGCAGCATGCTCAAACTTCAATTTTGCTTAGTACCACTCCTGAGAACCATTTAATTAAATTTTAGCTAACACAGAATAGAGTGCAGATAATACTTCTGTTGCACTACTGGGTTTTGCAGATAGAACGAATTGTTTATGCAGCCACAAACTATTGTTTGCGAATACTGCTGTAGTATTTACTGTTCGAGTAAATTGTGTACTTATTATATTTCTATGTTGTAATTAATCCCACTCTTTGACTCACGTTGTAAAGGGCTTCTTTAAAATTCGGCCGATAATTTGTTTCTAAATCACTTAATCTTTCAGTTTTGTCATTGCCTTTACGCTTGTTTTTCTCCACCTCATGAGCTACTAGTTCGAAATCCAGCCAAGTCTCAATTTCTAAAATGTCTAATGATACACGACTTCTTGCAGAAAGTCACATTAAACTTATTCGTTACATTCAAGTTATACACCATAAATTCAATGATTATCGGAGGTCATTGCTTGTTCACACACGTTTTCTCAAACAGATGTTTAATAATGTCCATAAACAATTCTAATATCGTTATTTGTTTGGTAAAACACTAAAAAAGTTACACGCTGTAACCATTATGACAAACAGTCATAATCCATAGATGGGCATACGAAAAGAGTGGAAGTGAATGTAACCCAAAACACACCAGCAACACGAACAATGATGGGATGGGAAGCAATTTATCCTCACAAATTACTGTTACGTCACCAGGGCTACAGCATCATACATAGAATATGCTAAACCAAATTCAAAGGAAAATGAATACAAGGGGTTTTGATAGTTACTCCTACCATCCAGTCATTAGGTTCATTGTAGTTTTCGCCTCCTTGCGTAATCCTACATCTAAGTGCAAAAAGGTATAATTCATCCAAAATTGTGTTATGTTTTAGGCCAGACTTGACCCCAAAACATTGGTGCACTCTATTTGCAGTAAATCAGAGGTAAGAAATTAATTTGTCTCTAAAAACTTTAGCAATAACGTTAACGTCAGACGTGGTTAACGTCTGAGAAACCATGATGGAGGTGAGTAAGAATATTTCAGACGACGTAAGATCAAGATAGGCAAGTATTTAAATCCATTGGTTAAAATCACCAAAGGGATGAGTTGATGTCATAAATACACAAAAATGTGTAAACAACTGTGTTAAGGAATCCGGGTTCTGTGAAAATATCACTGCATATTATTCATTATCCTTGTCGTTTTTAGGCTAAAATCAGTTAGAAACTGTACATTGATTGGTCATCAACATTACTTGCACAGTTAGAGACTGAATTACTATAGAAAATATAACAACTTCTGATGGGTACTTTGGCTATGTTACTGGAAAAGTCCATCAGTTAGGGAGAGGTTACTAAGTTCCTTCAGCTTCTGTGGGACTAACTCTGGCCAATTCTGAACAACATCACAGCCCCATGCAATGAGAAGTTTTCCATTTAGAATTCCAAAATTCCATTCAACCAACCCTTCCCATAGCATTGTTGATTGCTATCAGCAGAAAACTTTAGATGACATAAGGCTCTTTGATATTTACTTATATAAAAACAACAACAAAAATAAACCCATCTTTTTAATGTAGCAGCACGGAGATCACTGGAAGATGGCACTGCTTCCATCACTCTGGGTATGGACTAAGACAGCTTTTGGAACACTCAAGAGGCAGGCTTGGTTCAAAGATTTATTTGTCGTGGACTGGAAGAAACCCAGCACCTGGTTAACAATTTAATTTTTCAAGGGTGGAGTGAAGGGATTATACAAATATATTCTACAAATAAGATTAGTAATTTAAAACCCCATTCAACGTGATATACTTAACAGATTTTCATGTAAATTTATTTTTGGCAAGGCTAACCACTGCAACTGGATGTCACTTTGTATTTTATTAACAAGTGTGTGTTGTGTATAAAGTATAGGCTAGTCGTTGCATGGGATTACCTTTAAATTGGTTTATATGTCTTACCATGTTTACTTGTAGCAACAAGTAACAAATTAGAAATGGAAAAATTACCCCTGCAAACGGCAAAAAGTAATAGGACAAAATAATGATGCAGCAAATTTAACAAATGTTGAAGCAGCAATTCCTACTGAGAATTATGGAAGGTACAATAGGGTCACTAGTGTGTGTTTTATGCAAGTTTCGTGTTCAATGTTACAGAAGACGTCTTCTAAACACGAGATCAGCGATCTAAGCTATCCCCTTAACAGTAAAAACATTATTTTATGCCACGATTCCTTGGAAGCAAACCGGAAACCTTTCCCTGGCTTTAAAGAAGACAGAGTTAAACGAATGATATTTTATGTCGTTTCGGATGTCATGGGTCCTCTTCCGTTTACGGAATGAGAAAATTATTTGTACATACTAACACATCTGATGAATATTTGGGGTATTTAGGTTTATCTACTAAGACGCAAGACGGAAATGTCAGATTACATAGAAAGTTACACAAAACTGCAGTGTGGCAAACTAACTGTAAAATCAAGCAATTCCAAATGAACAACAACGGTTCCGAATTCGACAAGAGGGCTTATAATACTTTTCTTGAAGAACAAGGAGTTAAGCAAATTACTACTGCAGTGTACTGCACAGAATCGAATGGGCAGGCGTCGTGTACGAATTTCACATTGATGTAATTAGTGAAATTGTATCTATAGTTTGTTCCACATTATGCTTTCAGAAAACTGACTGGATGACGACTCGTTTCCTTGCACTAAGAGTGCAAAAAAAGGGGGATATCACACTTGTAGACTCATCAAAGTTACTGTTAGAGTTTACGAATGGGATGTTTACGGATTTGTTTGCACTCGTACTGGAAGAAAACTTGGCGTCATACATTCAGTTTTCTGAAAACATAATATGGAACAAGGTATAGTGTCAGCCAATTTACCATTATGTTTGTGGGGAGAGTTAGTACTCATAGCTACATGTAATAGCAATTGTTGTGCAAACAAGAACAATAAAAGTATACCAGGTTACAATAATTGTGATCTGTAATTGAAGAAGAGCTTAAGGTAAAACACCTGACAAGTACAGCGTGTATTTGTTTCACCCATTTGCCAATAGAAATAAATTTAACCAAGAGAAGTCAGGTATGTAATGATAGGATACGACCCTGATCCACGTTTCTATAAAATTTCAGACATAAAAAACAGGAAAATAATAGTTACCATAAAAACTGTTTTTTTTTTCCGAGTATGCATTCATAAAGCATGTGAACGATTCAGATTCAAGTTGAAAATTTTGTTTGTTGAAAAATTAGAAAGCTGCTTTGAAGGTGATGAAGTGATTGAATTGAGAAACCTGGGTCTAGAGGACGTGGATCAACAGATCAATGGCTCATGAAATACCACCGTAAGAACTGTTGGTTGTATCTGAAGGATCGAATTCAGAGGAGAACGGAATTGAAGGGAATGAAGTTGAGAGATCATTGGAGCCAGGAAACCATTAATATTTACTCAATGGAGAAAGACATCTTGAAGTAACTAAGCAACAAGACCGTTAGAAACTAGTACTTTGCTGAAAGTACTAAACCAGGAGACGACCGCTTGAGGGAGAGAAATAGCAATGAAGATAATTTAGTAGCAAGCCTCATAGGTCATTCGAAAATAGTGGAACCTGTAATAACTTCATGAAAGAATTTAATGTCGACAATTTGTCGCATCTGATAGCATTAAAACTAATTGTTTCTTCTGCATTGTTAACTACGATTATGAAGAGACAACATTGTCAATAAGGAATCCGAAAGTATTTTTTCTAAATAATGTAGAGAAGCTTTAAAGTTTGAAGATGCTAACAATTTATTACTCGCAGTCAACTGTGAATATGGGAGCCATATGTCTAACGGGCCATGGGAA
The DNA here is from genome assembly GCA_023313725.1 of Lithobius niger. Classification (NCBI taxonomy): domain Eukaryota; kingdom Metazoa; phylum Arthropoda; class Chilopoda; order Lithobiomorpha; family Lithobiidae; genus Lithobius; species Lithobius niger. Next base: position 54,162 of record JAHWFP010096157.1, read on the forward strand.
CTGAAAGATCCACGACCGTGAGAGCCATAACGGACAGACTGTCACTGGGTATTTTACGTCAGACGTAATGCTATTGGAGGTAACAGTCGCTAGAAAGTAATCGCTACGGGATACACACAATGACATCTAGAGTCTTCTTTTGATACTTATAGTCCCGCAGTGGGGATTGTCAATATTAACGGAATCATTTTGTCTTGCCTAATCACCTGCCTTTTCAATAACAGTTAAAGGGAGATGATAAAATATTATTAACTCGAGTTATGTAAAAAAAAATGGTTTGGTATAAAGAAGCAAAAATGTTTTAATTTACTATTTTTTTAAATGTTTACTTGATTAGCAGCAGTGACCAACCTAACAATCAATGAACCAACCAACTAACGTACCAACATATTACAATTTGGTGTCCGTTATAGACTATGCTACATTTTCTTTGCTCAGACGCTGCCCTAGAAAATTAACAGCCCCGAAAAGAGTCAAAAAAATTGGGCGTTATTAGGGTTTTTTTTTCTTTTTTACAGAAAAGGTATTATTAGAAAAAGGCGTAATTCGTGTGGTATAATTGATCAATTTATGGTAAATTCGAGCACACCAATACTTTTGAGCTTTCAATCAAAGTAGCAAATTTATTTCCAACTTGACCGTTGTTTTGACTACACCCAGACTACAAAAACGAAGCTAACAAATCAATCAACAACTTCCAAAAAAATTTTAAATTTAGGGTATTTTTGTTTTTTACGTATAATTTTTTGTTACAATATGTTTCTTATGCGATTGGGATCAAATTTTCTTCATTGATTTAGGCAAAATAAAAAATTTCTTTACAGTCTGACCTGCTTCACGCAAACAGGAGTACTGCTACCGGTCAACCATTTTTCAATTTACTTAGGTGTGCAAATGCATTTTACTTAGAAAACTATTGATTACCAATAAATAAAACGCATTCTCACTTGTGTATCAATTTCTGTATTCAATTTTAGGTACGATCAGTTATCCTCATATTGAGTCAAACTAATGTAGAAATTACATCATTTGGAAGACTGTTTACATTGAATATGGCAACCTTTACAACGGTAAGAAAATCAATCCCACTGTTTAATGTAAGCAGAGCAATGGATGAGACTACCACCCTTTTATCAAAGGAAAGCAAATATTACTATGAAGATAAGCAGGGGGCTGACCTCTGACCTACACCCAATGAGCATCACACACAATTTCGCTAATTTTACGACCCTTTCACAGACATTCCTTTACAAGGCATTCCTTTACAAAAAAGCACAAAAATCCCTTCTTGGAGACTGGGGTAACACTAGCAACTTTTCAGCACGATGAAGAACTCCAGGAAAGAAACTAATTTTGAAAAATTAAAAACTTAGGGTTTAGCAGAGAAGATCCACATTTCTTGAGGACCTTCGGTGAAATACCACCGAGACCACAAGAAACACCATCATTGAAAGTAAATCACGTGTGTTTAACAAAAGGGCTTTGAAACGGAATGAGGATATGCACAGCTGGAAAGGGGGAAGGCATGGAAAATGGCCAGAAAGGTAGAAGCAAAAAGGAATTAAATTCAGTTGACGTGTCATATTTAGGTAACTTACAGGTGCAGTCTTCTTGTTACGATTAATAAAAGCAGAATCACCTTTGGTTCAGTTACGGATTTTTCATGTTGATCAGCTATCAAATGTTTCGATAAAGCCGTGATGGACGGACACTGGTCGACGATAGGATGGGTACAAGTCAAAATAATTATTGAGATCTAGATGGAAATCTTCGAAAATTACTGATTTTCCACGTCCCAACTGCCAAGTTTGATGGACCTTCTAGTGCATCTAATGATTTCGTTAAGAAGCGTGTCGTCAGCATTTATGAAATTATGTTTAAAGGGGCTAGAGAGGGGCTCACTAAGCCGGAGTGGGGGTGGCATTAGTGATGAAGGGAAACAGAAAGATAGGTAAAGTTATCATCAAGTCCAGCACGATCGAAATTTGACACTTTTTGTATCTGCTTGGCTTGTTGACATGTTCCTGAAGGTCGTTTTCTTGAAGGAACTCGAAGTATTTGCAGGCAGTGTTAAGGTTGGCCTCAGGAATTTGAATCGTGGACTAATTTAAAAAGAAGTTAATGTCATCCACCAAAACGTTGATGGAGGCAGTGGTGGATAAGATATAATTGTTCAAGGAAACCAAAGGTCCACCCAACTATGATACACAGCTATTTTTGGAATATTGTAGCAACAACTCATTTGAATTCGGTGGCTGCCATTTATTTGCCTAATCCAAAAAGGGTATTTATACGACCGGAGAAAGGAAGAAGGAATGTTGGCTTTAACACATATAGCACCACCACCATGTGTCCTAGTCTCCCGGTCGTGCTTCCAGTAAAGTAAATTTCCGTGATACAGATGACATCTGGGCTGTGTGACCCATGCCATCAGATTACGTAAAAATAAGAGAAATAAATGTTTTCGTAGATGCATTGTCAGGAACCTTTGGAGAAGTAGAAAGGTTTAGTCCTGAATAGTGAGTCTGTCAGACTCAACTTCAGACCCTCATCGTGGCTGAGCGGTGAGAGAGTTCAGCCTGGTTGCTGGAGGTTTGCAGATCTGGTTGAACCCTTGGAAAGGGGACCTTGGCAAAGTCTCCGCCAGGACTACCAGCCAGGGTAGCGTGAGAGGCTACCATGCTCCTTCAGTGGCTATGGGATGTATTCTGGCTAATTCTGGACAATCTTTCTGCCCAGACGATCATTGGAGGTTACCCGGATCGAATCCCTGGGCTGGCACCTCCCTTTACCATATTTCTTCTTCTGTAAAAAAAAATGGTAATGTTCAAAAATTGAGCCGGTTCAGCCATACAAGCATTAATTGCTTCGGCTCATCAAAATTAATTTTTAAAAAATATTTTTTTTCGTTACTGTTACTGTTGCATAATAGTTGGGGTCTTCTTCTTCTTCAAATAAGTAAGCCCATTCGGATGTAATGTGAGATTTGTGTATATTTTTTTATTTTGTTGTGTTAGTTTCTAGATCACTGGTGAGATTTTTTAAGAGGTTTGCCTTGAAAATGACACTCTTTTGCAATTTTTTGAGACGGAAATTGGTGGACAGTAAAACTGTTGACTAAGTCCCTGAAACAGCGTCAGCTGTTGTTGTGTGAGTTTTGTACAGGCTTACGCTTTTGGTCAGTAAATTGTGAGATGTGGGCGTTCGGTGGCCATTTATTTCTGCCAATAAAAATCTGCTAAAGCCGTTGCAATGGTAATACAAAAAGAAGTATAGAATTGGTTAGCAGTGGTTTTTTTAGAGCCGGTGTGCAGGTCACCAATAAAGATTTTTGCCGTTTTACCATTTCTAAATTAGCATGAAGTTTCCACTTTTTTTGTGGGAATATATCTTGGGAGTCCCAGATGGAACAAAATTCCGGAAATTCCTAGATTACATGTTCCTGACAAATGCTTTTTTTCCTCTCTTCGTGTAATTACACATCTATGGATAACTGTTATGTTTAATTATTTCAAATTTGCTTACTGTAATGCTTCAAGTATTATTTAGATTATGACTACTATTTTATCCAATTGCGTCAAGTATTCTATTTGTATCATTTCAGATTGTGGGTACCATTTTAACGTACCTGATTGTATTGGTTCAGTTTCGAGAAGCTCCTAACAGAATATGTGGAAACGCTACTCAAAATATCACTCACTAAATGTAACATCACATCAAGGATGAAGACAATAAGAAACGAAAGTCAAAACAAAAATCCTCGGTCATCAGATCTTTTTTAACACTGGCTGCATGAATACGAAAAAAATGTTAATAACTGATACAACCATAGAGGATAATGCTTCTAATATTGTTGCAAAACCTATCTCAAAGACCTACTACTACTCTTTTAGATATTATCATAAATAAATTTACTTGCACCACCTGCAACTCAAATCCTTTTTTCTAGATCACGATTTTAACCCAGCGATTTCATATTACACCATCTGTCTGTTTGTTCTGTAATTAACGTCCAACTCACGAACCGATTCGAATCAAATTGGGTAGTAATATTCTTTGAATAAACCCGAAGTACATAATTATGTGCTCGATTTTTCCTGGGTAAGGAGAGAAAGATGGAAGAGTGGCAGCATTCGGCCAGAGCGCAACTGTCTTGCTTCATCAATTTATCTGTAAAAAATATTTTTTTATTGATTGATTTGATTTGATGTTCATCCAAGTAAGGTTGCTGTAAGTTTGCTGTAAGTTGAAGTAAGCAGCGATACCAAGAACTAATACCTGTTTTAAGAATGGCTCCATACAAAAACTCATATTCTTGCCCATTTTGATGCTAACAGCAGGCATTGCTACATCTTGATCTACTGCCAGTAGTTGGGAACCGATGCTGGTGTGCTCAATGTTGAATTCCATATCTTGCTTCTATGGTCATCGAGTTCCGGAAGTATTATAGATGAAACTCAACTCACACCACTCTTGTTGAACTGGAGGGGGAAGACCGGAGATGGTTCGTGCTCTCCGGTTGTGGAGCAATCGATGCTGGCAGGCTGTAAGTGCCCTCGTCGTCAACTCAATATATAATATCACTTCCACATTCACGTTAAGCACCAAATCACAATCAAGAAAAAGCCATCTTATAAATGTATACCAACAACCCTTAAAAACGCGACTTATTAACATTGCATGTTAGTCTACAGCTGAGCCGAACTAACAAAATGTGTGTAGACGATGAAATGTAGTTTAGAAAAGGGCTCTCTTAAAACTGACTTACCTCTTTTTAAGTTGAACGCTACGTAGTACAAGTAACTCCTTTAGCCTAAATAGCATGCCAACATAGTCATTCAAACCGAGTTCAGAGTGAGACTTTTCCCGAGGTCATTGCCCTCGATGGATTTCGATTGCAATGTAGAAGAGATAATACGAAAGAGAAAAGACTCATTGCTCACTACGTCAAACGAATCCTATATACTATTTAGTACGTGGTAACATACTATATTGCTGGGGTAGACACTGGACTACAAGCTCCCAGCCGAGCGTACAAGCTGTTCAACATTTCCTGTAGGTGTCGGAAGGTTGAAAAACGTGTACGAGGAAAAAGCACCTGGATTTTAGACCAGAAACGCTAGAAATAAGCCTTTACCTTTTGATTTATTGTTTGTTTGTGGCTTCCATGATTTATAGTTTGGAAACCTATATGCAGTTTGCTGTTTCCTCCTCATATGTGTCTGCAAATGTGTAGTAATAATTGTGCAAACACACAGACAAACATATACAGGCCTATGTAATATTTTGTGCCCCATTAAATATACAACCGTGATTAGTTTAACATTTTCTAGTCTACCAGAGTACTCTAAAAGTAAATATTATTTTTTAGTCTTCAATTGTTGCATAATAGTCAGTTGCATAATAATAATAATAATAATAATCTTTATTACAATTACAATACGGGGATGCATCGTAATCCTCGAAACTATCATTGATAGTTTGTGTGAGATTCAAATACTATCTTTTTCAACGAACATTCATACATATTCAACACTTCACCATTGGTGATACATGATAGAAATATTTTCATTAAACATTATATTAAACAAAAACAATCTTATTAACTTTTATATATACATTATTTATCTAAAATACCCAAATACAAAACAATGCGGAAAAAAATAATATATTATTAATTAATTATTAATTAATAATAATAATAATAATAAGTTTAATAACTTCACAACAAAAGGCACGAGACCCAAACGGATCTGTATGTGCTACATAGCAATTCAAAAGTTTAAAAGACTAAAATTTAAAAGTACATAGATTACCATTAAATAATAATAATAATAATAATTTTATTGCATGAAAAATACTTGAAGTTTGAATTAACAAACTTGTATGAGCAGCAATAGATGTACAAGTTTTATACATGACAATAACATTATACATACATGAAATAAGAAACAATTACAATTAAAACTAATACATTTTAATAACACAATAAGTCGACGAATACCTTTAATAATCTTTAAAATTAATTTTGTAATTTATATTTTTTAACTAATTCAGTCATTAGATTTCGTTTTAATTCAGCTTTGGACTGATATTCTAACATATTCTTATTTAATTTATTATATATATTCGATATGTAATAATTCTTATTTCTTGTTCCATATGTATTGTTCCATTGTGGTAATTTAAATTTCAGTGATGTTGTTCTCAAACGATTACTTTTTGTTTCATCATATATTTTATATTTATTATAATAATTAAAATATTTATTTTTGTAATAATAATATATATATATATAATACATATATAAGAAAATAATGATAATAATAATAGTTTTATTTATTACTAATAGGTAGCACGGGTCTAGCAGTTTGTATGTGGTCTGTGATGGGCAATAGTTCATGAACATTAACAATCAAACTCACATTGTGTGTGCACCATTATTCAGTCATCATATTAAACTTCAATTTTCATTATGGAGGTGTCACAAAGCGAAATTTCCCTCAAAGAATCATTGTTCCAATTAAACCTAAAAAAAGTTAAATGCATATTAAAAACTAACATCGCAATTATACACTGAAACCGTAATCATTGAAATAACAATAAATAAAACAACTAAGAGCCAAAGGAAAGTGTGGGACCCTAACAAAAAACAATAATTAAACCATAGTTTCCAAAGCACAAAAAAGCCTAAACTTGAAAGAAAACAAACATAATATTGAAAATAAACATGACAGTCACCTAACAAGCAATAGAGTACAAGCAAAAATTGATCAGATGATTCCAATTCAGAACCAAATTGTTAAGGTGTGCTATTCAGCAGTATTTTGACAATATTCATTCGAAACCTAACATGCAGACTAACCTTTCGGAATTTTAAATTTTTAGAAAAAATACAACTTTGAACGTTGCCCTTAAAATTCAAATAAAATACGTGGCTGTTCTGTAAATTATAAAGAATTTTTAAATAAGTAATCGTTCCTTAAAGTTTCGAATGTGCTGTCAACGAGGTTGTGTTAACGAATATTCAAGTAGCTTGAATGACAGTGTATTGATATGCTGGAGTGTAGGATTCCGTATTGTCTCTGGCTAATGTTTTAACCAGACGTTGACTAAATAGTTTAGCATACGATAATTAGATTCAAAACGATTTGCCTGAAAGCACACTGTAATATCTTTTATTTCATGGGCATGGGCTCTACCTTGTGCTATCGCATTGTGGTGAACGTGTATTTATTATTACTTAATACACTGATTACGGTCTTTTTCACTCAGCTGATTGGGCATTCTGCACTGGCCACATTAGTATAGTTGACATCTCGTTGGCATCAGGAAATTACCTCTGCTTCAAGGCAAAATTCAATTTTAACACAGGTAAAGCTACCAAGCATTGGCAAGCTCCATTGATAATAGTAGAAGTACCCTACAACCAATTCCTTATAACTTTGATATTACATAACTATAAAACTAACGAACTAATAATAACTGCTTCTACCAACACACATCCTAATTGTAATTAACCTTAACAGAATATAAAGTTTTATCTTCACAAATTTACACTGTTCGATACGCATTTGTTCGTCAATGACATCGTCCTATTAGCTCTTTGTTTAAAATTAATAATTATTATAAACTATTTTTATAACTGGTAAATATAATATGTAATATACCATTTACCACAAATGTGTGAAGAGCTACCGCAAGGGTTGTGAGCCAATACCTCCGGGTCTAAGCAAGGGGGAAGATATAAACATGTTAGAACACCTGTACGTCTAATTTGGTCTTTTAATAAACGCCTGAAGGTTCTGAGTGTGCAACATTCTACAGAACCCACCCAAGGTCTTCATACCAACTGTTTTGGAACTAAGGGCATTCCAGATGGGTACAACACGCACTACGAAAAAGTATTTCCTACAGTCCCGATTGGATCCCCGAACCGCCAGTTTCCATGAATGGCCCCGAGTAGAGTGGGTACGTGGCGCTGGATCAAAAAAAAGGCAGGTCAATGGAAACAAGCCCTCGCAGGATCTTATACGTCAATATAAGGTCAAACCTAAACCTGCGTAATTCGAGCAACTTAAGACCCGATTTAGCAAGACGCTCGATATGATTTAATTCTCGGAAGCCAGGTAACCCCCTTGGTGAACCTTCTTTGAACAAATTCAATCAAATCAATATCCTTCGCCATATATGGTGACCAGGCGGGTGAGGCATACTCAAGCAGGGGGCGAATAAAGACCTTGAATGCCCAAATTTTAGTGCTAGAACTACCAGAGGTGAAACATTTATTTAACACCGCTAACAGGTGGTATGCTGCAGTGCTTACCTTCTGATAGTGCAGGGACAGCTTTAAATTGCGTAAAAACCAGACTCCCAAGTCTCTTATCTCGTCAACAGCAGACAGATTTATACCATCTAGGGTGTATTGGCATCCGTTGTTCGAATTTCCCACCGGAAATGAACGACATTTGTTTAGCGAGAATGGCAATTGCCATGTGTCTGACCAGTGCGCTACGTTGACAATTTCCTGACCAAGAGTTGAAGAGCTAGATATGGTGGAATTTACGACCCCCACCTTCAGATCATCAGCAAAATTTCCCAGAGTTTTCAAGATTAAAGTCATTAATAAAGATCACAGACATCAATGGGCCGAACACAGATCCCTGGGGAACCCCACTAAGTGTCTTTACACTGCAAGGCAGGGAATTCCCTACTCGAACCCTTTGAGAACGGTGTGCCAGAAAGGATGGCAGCCAATTTAACACAGGACCTTTAATCCCACAGCTGTCTATTTTAAGCAGAAGTTGACGATGCACCACCGACTCCAAAGCCTTTTTAAAGTCGAATATATAGATGTTATCACATGGAACCCCAAAATCAAGTGCAGAGGTCCAACGATGAAGGACCAAAAGAAGCTGGTGTGTAGCAGATCTCTTTGGAATAGAGCCAAATTGAACCGGTTTTATAATAGAATGTGTGCCAAAGAACCACAATAATTTCTCACGCAACAATTAAAATTTAAGTTCGCACTGAATATTCCTGAAAATATACATTCTCTTCACCATTATAAGGAACTTACCTGTGTAACCTCTTTGCTTATCTGCCTTACAGTGTGTTGATTCATGTTAACCAGTATAATAAATACACTATTAAAAAGGAAGATAAATGTGAAACGTTGTTTACGTTTAACATTTTTAGCACATTGATTGAAATAAATTTTCAGTAATACTTGGAGACCTCGAAGTCTAGTCCAGACTGTCATATTAATTAGGATATTTGTAAATTCGTATTAGAGAATCTAATGCCCGTACCACAGCTCCTCAACTTGGGCAAGTAGTACTTGAACTGTAAGTAATGACTTGAGCAATGGTCGTACCACTGCTATCAAACTTAAGCATTACTTGGTCAAGTAACGCTCCTAAGTAGTGCTTGTGGTTTAACGTGTAACCACACCTGGAAACAGTGGCTGTGAGCCTCCGTAGTTCAGCTGCCAGCATGCCCCAACAAAACGCAACCACACGCGTTTGTTATTTATTCCTGGAGATCAGACCGCTACACCTAAATAAAATGCAAAATCATCAATTCATCATAGAATAAGAAAATAAACAATCGTTAGCATAATACTAGTAATAAACTAATACGATACCCCCACGCTGGTCTAGCTGGTTCCCGCATGCGTGAGTGAAATACTTTACTAGGCATCATGAAATGAAAATGGTACGACCGCCCCCCCCCCCCACCAGTGTGGTCTGAATTCTCCCCATCTCTCTCCCCCTCCCTTGGAATCCCTGGTGTTTTGTTAGGGAAGCAAATAGCCTTTTTAATGGAGGGCGCCACTCTTATTATCAGTATGGCTGAACTTCCCGCAGTATTTCCGTTTTGATACCAAGCGTGATATTAACCCGAAGGTGTCTGGTACTCAACCAAATTTCCGCTCGGCTGTAATAGTCATCATTATTGAAGCAATATTTCGTTCGTTACTGATTGTCACAGGGCACTTTCGTTCGTTACTGATTGTCACAGGGCACATCCGTTCGCATTGTTAGCCGCTTCCCCCCTTCATTTGCTACCCCTTTTATTTAATTTGAGCCGTGTTTATTGGCTGTTTCCTCATTGTTTAGTTTATTTCAGCATTTTCATTGGTTGTCATGAACTCTGATGTGGTCTGATCTCTGATATGGTTTGATCTCAAAAGATGCATCCTCACAAGTGAAATATATTAGGAAATAATTTTCCAATAAAAAATAAAAGCAGACACCACGAGATTGTTGTTTACCAGCAACAATGAGGTTTGCCCACCAAGTTTCAAATCGATTATAATACTGGTCACGCTCTAAAGCTCAAAGTACTATTTTTGTTGGCCCACGCAACGTTACTTGCCGGTAACACCGACTTACGAGGCTGGTGTCCGGACTTTTCGTCCCGAACTGCCGGAAGGAGCTTTTTATTTTCACTAATTTCTTTTTTGAAAAAATCAACAGACTACAGTTTATTTTCACTGATTTGGCATACCTGCACACAAGAGTGAGTTCTGACTGGTGGGGGTTTTGGATGCCCTGTCATTCTGCTCAGGACCCACCCCCACGGTACTGATAATAAGAGAGACTTTTTCAGTGGAAAGGAAGGTGTTGTGGGGAATAGCTGAGAACTTCAAACTCAGTATCTACGCATCTCATCCCCGAGAGCTTTCTATAGCCTAACCCGGTTTCGGGTTCCATTCTGAATCCACCTAAGTCAGAACTGCCGAAAAATAACTGTCGTATGTAGGTATGCGTAATCAGAACTGTAGTCTGCTGACGTTTTCAAAAAAGAAATCAGTGAAAAAAACGGCTTCTCAGGCAGTTCGGGACGAAAAGTCCAGACACCAGACTCTCAAGTGTTACTGGCAAATAACGTTGTGATGGGCAAATGAAAATATTATTTTGAGCGTTAGAGCACGACCACTAGTATAATCGATTTGAAACTTTGTGGGTAGATGCATCCCGTTTTCCTGGGATGTTCTAGCGTATCCCCCAACCAGAGTGATCCCTTAGGTCGGCGCTATAGGAAATATCGTTGCTTGGATTTCTGCCCCGAAGTTGGCTTCTCCTTGTGCTGTCGACAAAACAGAAAAAAATGAAAAGTGCTTCGATAACTGCAAAAATCAGCATGCATGCTGGGTAAGTGGCAGAAGTACAGCAACGAAGTTTCAGCCATATATCTTTTCTATACGCAAAGTTTACTGCCTCCATCGGCAACAACGGTTACTTAAGTCTACTCATGACAGGACTTGACCATTTACTCAGATCCAGGTATTACTTAGCTTTCAGGTAGGGGTTTTGAGACAGCAGTGGTAGGAGACTATAACTTAAGTCATTGCCTAAGCAAAGGAAATGAATTCATTGCTCAAGTAACAGATAGTGGTACCAAACTACTACTTAAGAAGCAACTCCGACTTAAGTCTTTGCTTAAGTACTCGTACAACACAGCTGTGGTACGGGCGTTAGTCTGAATAATTTGTTCATTTGCCTAGTTAATAACAGGAAAACAATGCAATGAGGAGGTAATACATTTTCTTTTTATTTCACGTAAATTTCAACCCCTGAAGACAAAATGGAATAAACTAATGGTTTTTTGGTTGTTGGTATGAAACGTTTAGTTTCATTTTGAGTAGGATTGCTACCTTAATCGAAAATGCTTCCTTCGCTGGTAACTACCCGAGGTTCACCACCACTTGGAAAACCATCTAGCCATTAACAGTTACAATACAACACTGAGAAGGGGCTGGTAACCTATTATACAAGCTAACAGAGATAAAACATAGGGCCTTAGGGCTTCGGGCAGATGACCAGGAGTGGTTAACGCTCGTTAAACCCTTTGAACCCTTTGAGATAAAACCTGTTAGGTGAAACAGCATTACAATAATTTTTTTATAGCGAAGCATGTGTCTAAGGCATTTCCACTCTTTCACGCCTTAAGATTTCCATAACTAACGGTAATAAACTAGTTTTAAATATGGAAAAATGGCGTACAGTTGTTCTAGCTTCAATTAAATTATAAATACTCCCAACATTTCTTAATCATATTGCAACCATACCATACTAACAACGAAATCCACAAAAAAATTAAAAACAAATGTTATAATAGTCTCATTGTCTCAATAACTCTTGTGAGTTTCTTTTTTTCCAAGCAGAAGTTTACATCGACTTTGATTTAGAAACAGTTTTACCTTTTTAGGCTCGTACGAGTCGTAATTTCAGTAACAGAACTTTTGATGTTTAGAAAATTTTAAGCTTGTATGACAAATATTTTTGGTAACATCAACTTTCAGATTTTAATTATACAGACATTTTTATGCAGTAACAGTTCTTCTGAAATTTAGAAATGAATGTGTAGCAGGCACACACATGTTCTACTTGAACTTCGTGCTCGTACGTGAAAGAATAAAGCAGTATTTACATGAAAAAAATAATAATTGAGAAACTCTTATGTTTTTCTTTTCTTTGTGCCTCATCTTAGTGGTACTACTTGTACCCTGCCTTGTTCCATCGCGTTTTGATGCAACATTTATTTATTATTCTTTACTATACTAGTCTATTTCACTCATCTGATAGAGCACTTCTGCAGGTGTCACCTTAGTATGGCAGACAAATCGTTGGCATCATGAACGTACTTCTACTTCAACAAAATGTTATATTTTAACATAGCTGAGAGTGCATCGGCAGGCTCCATTGGTAATTGTAAATCAGACAAAGAAATTGAGTCAATGCAAGTAATTTCACCCTTTTCTCTACAGTGTCAATGCAAAAGGTAATGAATTGTCCAAGTAATAAAGTCATTGTGAATGTAGGTCCCATTCACAACCATTAAATTAGGTACGGTTTTGGCTGTATTCTTGAAAAAGACTCTTCAGAATAGCATACGGGACTGTTGTAAGCTTTTCAGAAATTCAAGAATAATTAGGTTACTAATCAAAACGTGTGGGATTTATTAAAAACTCTTAGGCATGGAGTGATCAATCAAGGGCCTCGAGTTGGTTAAGAAGAATTAAAAGGCACTGTAGCTTTTTGACGCGCGCCTGCAGCGTTAGCCATGGCACCAGAAGGAGAGAGGGTCAATTTTACTAGGTAAATCCTATCGGAAATACTGTGTTCTTTTACATGCCACAATCGACATGAGCACGAGACATCACAAGGCCCTTCGCTGCCCGAAAATGCCAGGGGTGGCTGAGGCTGGATTCAAACCCGGGATCTCTGGCACTGGAGACGGTCACGCTAACCATCAGGCCACCTTGCCCCAATGAAAAGGCACTGATAAGGAGAGAATTCCACACTCATGCTCATGTCAACAGTTATACATTTCTAGTTTGGATATATGACCGTGGGGGACTTATCTGTAAGCCCTACTTGGCTGACACTTGGCAAAGTCTTCATGTGCTTTCTCAAAACAAAAATATTGGTTTTTGTCGTTAATTCAGTACATTGCCATTTTTTTCTATCTGCTCTCTCCTGTATGTACAACGTTACAGGCAACTGATCTTATCTAATTGCGTCTAAGGTGGTACTAACTACATAGCCATTAAAATTTCTCACCATCATTTTGTTTGACTGCTGCAGTATATAATTGGTTGTTATGCACTCGGTGTGAATGTAACAAGAAGAAACAGTCATACCAAAACTTTTATTCTAGATTAGCTGGTGTGCACTGGAGATACGGTTTCAAGCTACTTTGTGATATAAAGACTGTTACTTGCATAGTTTTTAATTGCTGTCATTGCAGACACGTTTCATGGCTGGTACTGTGCAATTTTGGTTTGTATCTCTACTGTGGTCACTTAAGCGGAATTGCGTAAGAATTACCAAGTACGTAATTATGGTGCTGATTATCTGAAAACGTAATAAAAGAAGGATTTAAAGGTGATACTTTTTTAAAATAATTACAATATACAATAGAAGTTACCTACTGTAGTGAAGGTTCTCCGATTTACTGTAAATAGTTTGCAGACTACAGAAATGTCGACAGGAAAGTCACGCAGAGTGGCAAACAATGCTGATATCTAGTTATACATAAACAATTAAACATGGTTATATTCATGTTAACAAAAGCATGAACTTCAAATTTTTGAGCCCTACTGGTCTTACTTGCAAGTTTTCACCAAGAGTCATAAGTTGCGGGTTAAAGTCGTGCAGACACTCCAAACCTAATCTAGCCTGAAAACAATTAATAATTGTTATTAAAGCAGAACATTCATAAACTTAATGCACTATGTTTACACGTCCACTTTAAAGCACTTCGGATGAATAAGCAGTTATTGTATCCTTGTTGCTGCCGTGCACCATCTTTCTGGTTTATTGTGCCACCAGCGTAGGGAATTTCTGGGGGTGTACCCAGAATTCTGTTAATGGGTAGCCGCACCAATGTTTTCAAACCAAAATTCATTCGTGTCTATGTACAGGTAATCTTAGCTCTCCAATATCTTTTAATACTAAAAACCGTCGGACATTCTGAACTGCACTTTTCATCTCTTCATTAATGAAATGCCATCAGAGTTCGACCCAAAAATGTAGGATATTAATAGCAAGCGAATTATTATTTTTGTTGCAATTTTAAATGAAATTTCTGCTTATGAAATTGAAGTCGCTTGTATATAAATGTTTCAACATCTATGTAAACACCTGTAGCCATCCAGATTTTTTTTTAATTTACAAGAAGTGAACTCGTTGAAGTCCCTCATGTACAACCGCTTTTACCTTAAGCATTGTTCATTTTTTGGCGATCACACCCTCACTTTTCAATTCGATACGAAACGCACATGCGCTTGGTAATTCTGAAATTATCACATGAAATTTTGCAAACCAGAAACGAATTCATGCAGCAATCCGTCCCCAAATCCATGCCAATATTTTCTAGTAACTTAAGTGCCCTCCAATCACACTTGTTATTTCAGAGGATAGCCTTCATGGGAAACTTGACACCCAAGCCACCGCTATGCAAAACGCACTGTCCAAGCAAAGACAAATTTCTGCAGGAAAGCACAAAAATGTCTGACGACATCACGCAAATTGAGAGTTCGTTACAGCAGCAATGCGCGGCATCCGCTGATAAGCTGAACTTACAGCGGACCGAGCTCCTTGACAAGATGCAAGCAGAAAATACTAAGTTATTAGACAAACTTAAAGAACAAGATTCGGCAATCACACGCCTTGACAGTAAGTTAGACAATTCTTTAGGCAATCTCGAAGCAACTTTTGGCAACAAACTGCAATCGATGGATCCTTCGATCACATATAAACTGCAGTCGTAAGACAAAGCTATTTGGAAACTCGATAATTCCCTGGCCAATTTAGAGACCAACTTTGGACATAAACTGGTGACTCTGGATGAATGACTAGCAAAACAAGCCACTGCACTAACCAATATGGATGCAGCCATTACGAAACAATATAATTCCTTAGAGTCCAATTTTTCAACGCAATTTGGTGAAATCACTTCGTTCCTCAGAACGACGCTCGCTGCGGCAGCAGCTATTGCACCAACTCCTCAGCAAAGAGTCTCAAATCAACATAGTGCCATACTACTTGACACCGGGGCACCCGGCACTGACTGCACCTGCTAGCATGCAACAACAAACAGGAAGGCAGCCGGTAATTGATGTGCCTGACTGACAAACAACCAACAAGGTGATGTAAACACTACATCCAACAGCACTTCACAATCTAACTCTGGTGACCTGATGCCCTGGGTCCGAGCACTAGCCACAGTGAATCTCAAACCTCCAATCTTAAGCTCAATGACCAAGTGGAGAATTGGCTTGAGAAAAATGGACATATATATAGAAGAGAACCACATCTCTGGAGGATCTCTTCGTAACCTCTTAAAGTGCGAAACACAAGGCCTCGCTAAACAGCTATCTACACCCGCTCACCGGTTGTAAGGATATTAAAGCCAACTGCAAAAAGAATTTTGTCTGGAAGGAACCTGACTTGCAATACCTTCTTGACATCGCCAGCATGCGTCAATATCCGTTTCAGACCCTGCGAGAGTTCGTGATTGCCATCCTCGCAATTTACAGGAAGATGCCGCACCCTCCACCAGAATCTGAAACAGTGAAAACCATCATCAGCAGCATGGCTCCACACATCAGAGACTGGGTAAACAACCTTCAACCCTACAAGCGCAGCCCAACTCGTACCAGCAGTGGACAAATTAGCCGACTGGCATAGATTTCCCTGGCACCATGAAAAACGAAGCAATGCCGCCACAGACGACAGGAAAGAATCAACTAACTACTCAGAGCAACGGACGCCCCGCTCTAGCAACTAACTCAAGCAAAGACCAACGAACGGCAAGTAAAATTTTAACTGTTTCATTTTTATTTAGTTAAAAATTTTTCTATCGATAAAATTAACGTCCCACCCTGGTTTTAGAGATGGGTGGGACGTAAGTACTATTATATAAAAATAGGTTCACCTTCAAAAGGCTTTAATTGCATTCTTTGTCCGGAACCTTTTCCTACTTCTTGTGAAAAAAACACAACATATTTTTAAGTGTTTTTTAAAGTACGCTGCAATTATAGGAATTTTAGGTGCTACGTAAACGTTCTGAAATAAAACAATACCCCCCCCCCATATAACTACAGCCTTAATTTCATTGTCCTTATAGAGCTTATATGCCAAGATTTTATAGATAGAAGGGTAATTTACCTGGTTACTGATGTGTTCAGCTGCTGAAGTAATTGCGTATATTCTTAAAATCGTCATTATTATGCACACTAGACGACCTATCCAGAAGAGTATTTGTGTCGTACTACCAGACGAAAGATAGTTGATTATTTTATAAAGATTTAAGCAGAGGTAAATACCATGAAAAGCTAGGTGAGCAGTTATAAATGCTGCAAAAGTATTTTGAATTGCGGCTGACACCTCGTACAGTTGCTTGTAGCGAAGACGAATTCCGTGTAAAGGCTTAACAATCGGAGTTGGTGATGAGGAAAGTATTTGCTTGAGAAGTATACTCAATCTTGTAAAACACTCAGCGCACAAGCTGGCAACATAAATAAACAGAGCAGCAGAGAAAAACTCACTCCCTGAAAACAACACAAGATACAAAAAGTAACCAAATCTTTGGATATTTAGGGGTGACACTGCCGCATAAATAAGCCACAACAGTGTCATTGCGACACTTAGGATGAAATGTGGCAGGAAAATTTGTAGATGAAGCATTCGTTTGACGCGTTTTTTGTCAATCAAATCGTCAAGTTTGTCAAGCAAACCAAGCGTATGCTGAAATCGGTGTTCGTTGAAGTAGCAATATATGTATACGAATACAGAAAACAGGAACCACATAACATTAATTGTGGCCTGAATAATGAAATCAAAGCTATCTCCTGTGAATTTGAGTGACTGGGATCCAGTTATTACCATAAAACACATGAAAACAGTTTTATAAATCCAAGCAAAGACTGTGGTACAAAGTCGGTTATGGTTTAAAGAATGAAGCCTAAAATCCCAAGAACAAAGTCCGAAGATTTTGCCGATAGTCATAATTGGTCGGGTAATTTGGTAACTGGCTGAGCATGGTAGTTTGCTGCGAATGGGACACGCACTGGATTTTATAAACAGCATGTTGTACATCTTGGGAACAATACTTGATTATAGAAATATCTAATCCTGTTTCCACACAAGAAGACAGCTGTATAACCACCTTGAGTATTTATCTTCTTAATCTTCAAGTCGTAGCTTCAGTTCTATTCAAGAGACACCAGATTGTGTGGCCTTATTGTGCGGAATCAGCCTTTCCAGTTTAATGAAAATCGATTGTGTCCCAACCAAAAAGCTAATATTATTACCATGAAAGAAAGGCAAACTCTACACTCGCGTTGATTGATGACAGGCAATTTTCTAAATTACCTTGAGCACCACTTTGAAGATTAGTCTACGTTTGTTTAGGAAAATATTGTCAATGGCAGCCACTCTATCAAATCCGTTAATCATAGAATGCACTGAAAAATTAGTGCTGCGAGTTACAACCCTAAGTAATCCCAAAACCCGTTATAAGGACGCTCTGGGTCTTATAATGAGGTTTAAGACGTTGTAAAGCACTACGTCTATGATCAGACAAATATTTGCATACGTTGGGTGTTTAAACGTCTACAAATGTCGATGTTGCAGACCAAACCGATAAAGATATTGCAAACCAAAACGTCTATAGGTTTCGTACATCAACACATCTATAGGTGTTACAAGATTTATACGTGTGTAAACCAAAACATCTGTAAATAAATCTTGTAAGCCGAAACGTCTACAAATAAATACAGAGTTAACGTTATACACTCTACTTGCCTAAAACACGTAGCAAAACACTTAATGGCGTCACAAATATTAAGAGTAAACGATTTACTGAACAAAATATAGTAAAGTTAACTTTTTAGGTTTAAAATATTTGGGTTATAACCCATCTGTGAGAGAAATTACAATCTTTGGATAAAAAGGCTGCTGACTAAACTGTGGCCATGTTTCCAGTTACGTAAGCTACAACTATTTTTGGCCTTTAGTATTCAACAGATTTTTTATTATTAATACTTATCTATATCAAACAAAAATCAATCATAATTGCAGCCGAAGTGCAGCATTTCATGCAAACTTCCCTATGTAAATTTGTATTGTGACTTCGTACAAATTTGTGAACATGGTATTTTTTGTTTTTAGATTTGTAACATCAGACAGTGTTAAATTCAAATGCCAATCTTTGTAGCAACCCTTCAACCCATTGCCACAACTAGCCTTTTTCAAAGGGAGGGGGGGGGATGCAAGGATAAAATGTAGAGTGGCCAAAGACTGAACAATTTTGGGTTCAAGGTTGTGAACTATTTTGTAATAGCTTTATGCAATAATTTGGGCCCAAAGCAAACAAATTTAGGGCCCTTTCTCTTATGTGCCCCTTATGTGCTTCCACCTTTCATACCGTAGGCTGTGACTGGCTTTTGCAAAAATATTTTTTATTTTATATTTCTCTAAGAACTGTTGTTTAATAGTATGTGTGAAACCGGAAATTCATAACGGCAGCTATGTTGATGAACTGAATCTCTTCGAAAACCTATAATCTGGCTATTATACCATTAAGGTCCAGTAAATCTTTGTCAAAGTTGTTACTGTCTTGTAGATAAATCATAAATATCAGTAAATGTTTGCTGACCCAAGCAATCCGAATACCAAAATGAAAACACACGTGCGTTTAAAATCGGTGTTTTAACGAAAAATGTCTACGTCTTAAATCCCCTTCATTCCAATAATGGCTGGACTACGGTCGCATTTTGAGTCATGATCTCGAAAGGTTTGTTGGGTGAACTTAACGGCTACATAATCCCTCCCACCGACTCAACACTATTACACAGCAAAGTTAGAATTCTCAAAGCACAACACCTAATCGGTATTCATCGCAGGTTTTGTAAAGCTTAATGCCTATAGAGCAGTGACATTTGCGCCATATTGGCTCCAAGTATGGGATTTGGAGGGCATAACTACAAGGTGCACTACATAAAAATTGAGGGAAAAACAACGGAAGAGCGGATTTCTTAGGTTTAAAATAACGTTGTTTTCTCCAATAACAAAAATCATGCGTTTTAGGTCTAAGAAACACTCTTCACAGCATCGGCTTCAGTATGACGTCCTTCTGTTTCTCTCTGCTGTGCCCCTTGCAGCTAACCCATTAAGGCTCCATCATAGAGTTATATACAATAATACTACGTCGTGTCACTGCGCTATAGGTGTTGTAAAACAACTTCCATTATAAGCTTTGCAGAAAAATTAAAGACGGGAAAGCCAAAGGCTCACAAGAAATAACTAAATACAGATGCTAACCTATTTACGTTGCATTTTACCTATTTTACCTATTTTTAACCTATTTACGGCCGTGTCAGACTGGCTCAGCGGTAGGACCTTGGTCTTTGATTTCAAAGGTCCAGGGTTCGATTCCCCGCTCAGGCAGTCTGACATAAAAGTCCAAAAGGCAACGTAAATAGGTTTGCATCTGTATTTACTTTGCAGAAAAGAGACAAAGAGGCGTTGTGGTAGAGTTTTTGAATCACAACTTTTATTTTTTCAGTGATCACAAAGAACATTTAAAACATGAATTACATTTAAAACAAGGAAGGCTAATGACTCTACGAAGAACGTTTGTGGACGAAAAAAAACAAGACACGAACAACATTGACTTTAAAGTATCAATAATTCAACATTAACTTTTTATGTATTCGTTTAACGTTATTTGTTTTGTGAGATGATTTCACCAACAGATTCATATGAATATACGCGTAGTGATTCCAAAGTGCTATCCATAAATATTACATTTAAGAATGAAGATCCGCAATACACAAAAGTAGTTATGTTCGGTCACCAGTCTGAGTTTGCCCACTTTCGAACTGCATACCGCATCTGCCTACAATATAGGCACAAAGAGTGTTTTCTAAATAAAGCGTATTGAAAATCGTCAATGGATCGTTACTAAATGGAGTCTCGCCGTTCAACCTTTGCCTTATACTGTCGTTTACGTATGCTTCGATTTACCCCTTTCATTGTGGGTGACATCATTCTCATTTATCAACTTATAATCTCCTTCATTTGGACACTGATTTTCTTTTCCTGATTTAAACGCAGCTCGTGGTAATTCATTCCACATTTGTGGCTCCGTTTCCCAAACCAAACTCTGTCACCGATTTTTTTTTTGAAAGGGTGTTTATTCCTGGAACGTCCTTCCCACTCCTGTTGTGTGTGCTTTGTCGCTAAATTCTTCTAAATCACATTTTGCAGCACTTTTCTGTTAACTGGCTTTGTGTGTGTGGTCGGATGGATGGTGTGTGCACCATGTTTTTGTTTTTCTATCCCCATTTCTACACACAACTGGCCACGTAATGTTGGTTAGGATTAACGGGCAAACAAAATTCAAAGTGTGGAATTATCCCTTTCTCTCTGTCACTCTTCTTAATCTAGACAGGGTCCCTTTTATGGCTCCTTCCACGACGTGGATTTTTTTTTAATCCGCGCCTAATTTATTTTGGGTGTTTTCTAAAGCTTTTTCATAGTTTCCTTTCCAATTTTTTAAGGGTCATTCTAACAATGCGCCGCTGATGCTACGGGAATGACAACAGTGCATGTTCTCACTACAAACTGCCTACCACAAGGAGATTGCCAATCCTGTATCAAACAGAGCAATACAAACTCTACGCACGGTAACGTCCAGAAAATGAAAGAAAATCCGTGGAAGCAGTCGCTCAAGCCTCTGCCTGTATAAGTCACGAATCTATTTTCAATTTTTGCGTGCAAACACAGCGTCTCACTCAAGCTAATATCCCAAAACACACGACAGCACACAACTCACGATGATACCCCGCCTCAACCGTATCGAAACAGCATTCGGACACACCACCTCCTGATTTCTCTCCTACTCACGTGTTGTGTGAACTTACAGGCAGATCCATCAAGGGACCTCGAATAGGGTAAGAAGGATAACGAGAAGGAGAAATGGAGATAATTCCATACTCTGGCTTTTCTGCTTTGTAACCTTAAGGGACTTTACAGTTAAGTCCGCTTTGGTGCATACATTGGCAAGTCTTGGGTTCTTGCAGAAAACACAATTAGTTTTTGCGGTTAGTTCAGTACTATGGAATTGTTTTCGATCTGCTCTCTTCCCTATGTACAACGTAAGAAGAACTAATCTTATCTGAATATCTTATCTGGAACTACAAATCCTTAAAGAATTTTCTGTCATTTGGTATGAGTGCTGTAGTATACAGTTGCCCTTATGCACCTAGTAGGAATGTTAAAAGGAGTGACAATCATACCAAAAAAAATATTCCTAAATTAGCTGGTGTGCATTTGTGACACAGTTTCAGGAATTTGTGGAATATAATGGGTGTTATCTACACCGTATTTACTCGCTTTCATTGCAGACGAGTTTCATGGCTGACACTGTGCAGTTTTGGCTTGAGTCTCTACTCCGGTCATTTAAGCGGAATTGCGTTAAAATTACCAAGTATGTAATTATGGTGCTGATTATCTGAAAATACAATAAGAGAAAGAGTTTAAAAGATAAATTTATAAAATAATTACAGTAAGAAAATAGAAGTCACCTACAGTTGTAAAGGTTTTCCGATTTACTGTAAAGAGTTTGCAGACTACAGTAATGGCGACAGGAAAGTCACGCAGAGTGGCAAACAATGCTGATATCTAGTACAGTTATACAGAATATTTGATTAAAATTCTGGTCACAAAAGCACCGACTTAAAATGTGAACTCAATATTGGTCTTACCTGCAAGTTTTCACCAAGTGTCATAAGTTGAGGGTTAAAATCGAGCAGGCACTGCAACCCTAATCTGACCTGAAACAAATAATCATTCTTATTAAACGAAATTTTCCTAAACTAAAATTCAGCACATTTATACAATCATCAGTGAAATTCATACAACTGATCTGGCATGGACTGGTTTGGCGGTTCGAATCCGAGTCACGACACTTTAATGAAACGTAAGTGCATAAAAGCAGCTTACTGTACTACGTTATTTCTAATGTATGATTTTCGATGTGAGTTATTTCGAATTCATCTGCATATTATTTACAGTGATTTCTGTCTAGTCATTTAGATGCTCACTCTAAATCACTTCGAAGGGATATGCATCAGGTCCTTCTTGCTTGTGTGCGTATTATAAATCCTAGTTTGAGATACTTTCTGGGTTCTGGTGCCAACAGCTTAAGCATTTTCCTGGGTTGGAGCCAACATTCTGTTAACGGGAGTGCTAATGTAAAATGTTTATACAAAATGTATTTTTTGCCGTGATGTTAAAAGTAATATGAGGTCGTCACTCTCTTTTCATGATGAAAAACAGTGGCTCATTCCACACTGCAATGTTCCCTCCCGTCCTTAATGAAATGACGTCAGAGTTCGAATCTTACAAAGATACTTCTTTTTCAGCAAGAAGGCAGGGTGCCCGCATTACCATGTAAGGTGGTAGGAAGGAAGGATAAGAAGGGAAGGGTAACACAATCCGTTGGTTATTTGCGCCCATACATTTGATTAATCTAGCCATAAATAAGGAAAGAAATCACAAGGTAAAGGGTAAATGAAGCAAGCAGTCTGTCTTAAAGACTTGGCCTTGTGAGGATACGAAATACACTAGTCTGAGAGAGAAAAAAAAGACTACTGCCCCGACTGGGACTCGAACCCAGGACATCCCGTTTACTAGCCGGGCGCTACCGGGGCGGGTACTGGCTACAGGCTTCAGCCGAGCTAACTATGTTTGGCCAACAATACGGTACACAGGTGAAGAGCTACAAATTTAGTAATAGAAAGCTGTAGTGATGTGGATCACAAACCAGGTAAATATGTCTAAAGAGTTACAGAAAAACAAAGCAGAGGATGCGGCTGAAGGACCATAGAAAATAATTGCAAAAGATGTGGCAAAGAGCCACAGAGAATAAAAACTTCATGCTATAAAAACAAATCAAGCTATAACAACTTGGCTATAGATCCTTATCTCTTTTAAGAATTTGGTTACCTTCACAAGATTGCCTAGTTTATCATCTAGAGCGCTAAATGTATCCTGCAGCAAACACGTGACGCCCCTAATGCCTGACATTCTAACAAGTTAGGCGTAACTGTAAGTTGACCAGATGAAGAAATGCACACTGCTGCGTGCTAAGCATGTGGCAAGATCCTGTGTGTCAAGGAGGAGTGGCCCAGCGGGGGACATGCCTTGACTACATCTTCCTAATGACTGGAACGTGATGACGAACACCAGGCCGCAACGTCAGGCTTTACTATACGGAGCATGTTATCCGTAACCTGATTCCGTTACTCATGTCATACACACAGAAGTTCAGCATGACGTACGGAGCAAGCCTGACGAGCTAAAACTAGTATATGGATTCCCAACATGGCATGTGACCCGACACAGGGTTACCTCTTTGCCTCCTTCTAATAATGGCACTAAAATGTGCTACTGGATTGATTGTACCAACTGCATTCTTGGAGTAAGTGAACCTAACGCAATTCTCCAGCAAAGCTCTAGTAGGAAAGCTAAGGGCGTGACCGACTGTGTCGACGCGCCATTAAGCCTCAACCCCCCCCCCCCCCCGACTGTGTACAGTTAATAATTTTCATAGCAGGTTCTCACAAGGAATAAGCACTTCTTATTTCGTTGCTATAATGCACAGCGCCGTCTTCAGAAGAAAAATTAAAACGTTAAAAATAACAGGCAGAGACCTTGTTGAAACACATGACCTCTCATGTAGGCAGCCATCTTGTAGAAGCTGTGTGACGTCAATTGGAAGAGTCCACATGCGACGGGTAGAGAGGTGGAATTTCCTAAGTAAGGGGATCGTTTTTTTTCCAACTTATTGCTCAGTATTTTCGCAATTAATAATAATTGCACGATTCTTGATGATGTCATATTTTAGTACCTGACTGCTTTGTGATATTGTTTATGCAACACAAATGCTTCATAAGAAAAGGGTAAATGTGTAGTATCATTATAGTGCTTTGCTATGGAGTTGGTTTTAGTCCTGAAGTTCACTTCAGTGCGGTGTTACAAAATTCTTTTATGCAGGATCAAACCGGAAGTACCAATGTAACATCTACTGCATGCATAGGATGGGATGGCACAAACGATGATTGTAGTCTTGAAACGATTATAGGTTTCATCTGGTTGTAGTCGGTGCCGGAAGTCACCTAGGTTTTTCTGCTTAGATGTTTAGGTTTTGATGTCAAAGTCGCTAATACCTTGGATATAGATTTATGAAGTCTCTTTATGTAGTGTGGAGGGGGGGGTTGAGGTTTCATGGCGCATCGATAGCTATGTAAGGCAAGGGGGGAATGGAGGGAAGGAATTGCAGAAGATGATTTTATGAGGGTGCGGATGGAAGGTGTCAGTGCCAGCAGGATAATAGTAGACAAAGGAAGAACCAATGCCTGAACACCTTCGATCCTTCTTTACACTTCAGACTGCTGTTGAGCACCTTGGTTCAATAACCATCTTAGATCAATAATCCTTTTCCATAGATGCTGCAGCTGGTAAAGTTTGCTGCCCCTTACATTACATAGAACCTACCCAGACAGACAGAACCCATAGCCTTCACTAATGACCAAACGATTCGCATGACCGTAGGTAGCTGCACTCAAGAGAAAACTGAAACGTACTGCCGACCGTGCCCAGACACTTCAGAAGGAAACTGAGAAGGTTCACCGCATTAAACTGATATTTTATCGAAATGGATGCCCAGCTGTCCTGCTTAGCATAGTTTGTGGCCCTTCCTCTTTCCCCATCCTCTCCCATCACGATTCTCCCCATCTCATTTTCCATCCCTTTCTCCCCCTCCCCTTCCCATTCTTCCACCTACATCCTAATGTTGCCATACCCCAAAGCTTGTTGTTCCATTGAGCCATTTGTCAGTGTCAGCTTCTTCCTTTGCCCTTCCATCCATCCCATCCCCATCAAATTCAGCCTCTGCCAATCTCTCCACCCGTTACCCCTTGCCTTGCATAAAAGGACTTTATGGCTCGGTTTCCAAGGTATTGTCCAACTTCAATAACAAGACCTACAACCCTAAACAGATAAACCTAGGCGACTACTGGCTCCCGCGAAAACCTGACCACACCTATGATTGTTTCAAGACTGCAGCAAACATCGTTTATGCCATCTCGTGCTCAGCATGCAATGGATGTTTCCTTGGTACTTCCGGTTTGACCCTGCATAAGAGAATTTCAAAACACCGCACGAAATTGAATTCCAACACTAAAACTAACTCTATACCCAAGCACTGCAATGATACTCAACACGTAGCCGTTTTCTTAAGTGATTATGTTGCATAAATAATCTCATATAATAAAGGAGTGAGACACCAATTAGAAAAATATGAGATCATCATGAATCGTGCACTATTTATTAATGACCAAAACAGTTAGCACTACAATAGTAGGAAAAAATTGGTCTGCTTACTTAGCAGATTATACCTCTCCACCCGTTGCATTGTGGACTTGTCCAATAGACGTCCCACAGCTTCAAAAAGGTCTTTGTATGCTAGTTGTTAACGGTTTATTTTTACTTCTATAGATGGTGACCAGTGCCATATTGCATTGCGAGTCCGAAACTTTTTTCGCTAATTATATGAATGCGCACGTTATCAGAAGTCTTTTTCAAAAGGCATTGCAAAACTAAGATTTCAAGGCGCCACGCAAACATAGTGAAATATAAGCCAAATATAACCACAGGTATGAACAAGTACTTTATATTTTTGTATGTCTTAGTTTTAATGCCACTCCGTTTACAACTTCGGCCTTTATCTCATGGCCTTTACATGCCTTGTAGGCCAGCATTTAAATAGATGAAAAGTAATTTACCTGGTTACAGATGTCATCAGCTGCTGAGGTAATTGCGTACATTCTTAAAATCGTCATCAGTACACAAACAAGACGGGCCGCCCAGAAAAGTATTGGTGCTGTGCTAAACGAAAGCCAACTCAACATTTTGTAAAGGTTTAAACAGAGGTAGATGCCGTGAAAAGCCAGGTGAGCAGTTATGATTGCTGCAAATGTGTTTTGAATTGCTGCTGAAAGCTCGTATAGTTGCTTGTAGCGAAGTCGAATGTCGTGTAAAGGTTTAACAATCGGATTTGGGCATGAGACAAGTATCTGCCTTAGTAGTATGCTTAGTCTTGTGAAAAACTCAGCACACAAGCTGGCAACGTAAATAAACAAACCAACGGAGAAAAATTCACTCGATGAAAACAGCACAAGGTACAAAAAGTAACCCCATCTTTCGACCTGTACGGGTGACACTGCAGTGTAAATAATCCACAAGAGTGTCATTGCAAAACTTACGACGAAATGAGGTAGGAAAATTTGCAGGTGAAGCATTCGTTTGACGCTTTTTTTGTCAATCAGATCGTAAACTTTGTCAAGCAAACCAAGAATGTCCTGAAATTGGTGCTCGTTGAAGTAGCAGTATATGTAGATGAATACGAAAAACAGTGACCACAAAATATTAATTGCAGATTGAATAATGAAATCAAAGCTGTCTTCTCCTGTGAATCTCAGTGAGTGGAACCCGGTTGTTATCACATAACAAATGAAAATAGTTTTATAAAGCCAAGCAAAGAGCCTGTTACAAAGTCTTTTCCGGTTTGAAGAATAAACCCCAAAATCCCAGGAACAGAGGCCAACGATTTTGCCGATAGTAATGATTGGTTGGATGATTTGGTAACTGGCTGAGCTAAGAGTGTTTCTGCGAATGGGACATGACCTGGATTTTATAAACAACATGGTGTAGATTGCGAGGAAATATAGCCAACGAACTTATGCCTTGAAAATATTCGAGACTCTTTACGCTGCAGAAGTATCTAATCTTCTTTCCACACACGAAGATACATGTACCATCACTTCGATAATTTGTCTTCTACTTTCATGCTTACTGTTTCAAGCTGCAGCTTCAGTTCTATTCAAGGGCCGCAGTCAGAACATTGTGCGGCTTTATGTGCAGAATCAGCCTTCACAGTTAAAAGAAAATCGATTATGTCCCAAAGAAGAAGCTGGTCAATTACCGGGAAAAAACTGATGACTTCCAGTCCATGACTTATCTCTAAATCTACATTGGTGTTGACTGATGACCGGACCACAATTTTCTAAATTGCCTCGACCACCTCTGCGACGATTAGGCTATTTTGCTCAAAGAATTACTATCAATGTCAGTCACGAAAGAAAATCATTACTCACAGAATATTTCAATAAAACATTTAATTGCTGCAATTAAAACACTGGAAGACTAATGAATCTAAGAGCAATGTATGTGGACAAAAAAAAAACAAGACACTATTATGTGCACGGCGTATCTTGATTCCTGCAAGTATTTTACGAGCGGCTACGTCTTCCTGGACGGGGCGACTTTAGTCGATGGCCGCCATTGTTTTTGTAACCATCTTGGATATCAACAAGGCACTCTGCTACCAAAAACGTACAATCGATTATCTGTGTTCGGTCCGCGGCGAATTCAAGATAGGCCGCAGACACTATAACAGCATTTACTTTTTATAATGTTCGTTTACAATTTATTTGTTTTGCAGTTTGATTTCATTCACTGAAGCAGATGAAGATACAGTTGTCTACTGAATGCATAGTATCGTTCAGGCGTATTCCCAACGTCCACTAAGCTGCATTACAAATTATTACAATCCTCCCTAAATGTCAAATCATAAAAGGCACCTGTTGGGGTGAACCGTGAATTAAATGTCAAATTTCAAGCATATCGGTCACGTGAATTATTTTATCTGAGTGGAATTAGCTAGTAATAAGGAGTAATAAGTTATAAGTAAATAGCATGAAATCAACGATGTTGAGCTACCTTTTTAACTGCTTGTGCATATAATGCATAAAGCAGTTATTGAAATACAGTCGGGGAGAAAAAGGGGCTTGCGTCGGGAGCTATTGTTAAATAAGGTCACGTCCCACACCAGTCGTTTATTTGTACGAGTCATGCCTATCACCTTTAGCGTCTGGCCGGAAGTGACTGAAATATCAGTCGATTTATCATGCTTTCGATTAGAAGACGTGCCAGCATATTGTAGGGGTTGTTATTGAAGAATTTGTGGTTAAATCGTTTGCATATGAAGGGTTGCAGGTCCTTGACTAAAAAATTTTGCCAATTATGTTTTTGTATGAAAAAAAGGTTGAACCGGAACTGGCCCAGCCTATTTCAGGTTTTGGCAACATGCACGGAAAACGGAATTCAATCTGTTGTTGGGCTATTGGCGAACCACTGAAAAAAAATGGCGGCTACTTTACGGTTCGTCGACAAGGCTGTCTCAATTCTATGCGTATTGGCAGCAGGAGAGTTATGTGGCTCCTGTTTATCAGGTAATTATTGTATAATCGATTATTTAGTGTAACCCTTTTTGTAGTACGAATTCGACAAACGTGTGGGCAACGGGATAGTGCATACTGGGTGCGTAGCTAACGGATTTAGAAGGCAAGGGCAGCGCTACACAATAAAGGCAGAATTATAAATTCATTCCACGATCACTTTCGATAGTAAAATAAACAATAGAGGGAACAAGTTTACTTTTTGCGGCTTATGGGAAGAATAAGGGCTCCTCACCGAAAAAAAAAAACAGCTCGAACACCAATTATGCTCCAACAACCTCACAACACAAGCGCAAATGCTTTGGAGCAAAGGCTTCGTTTGACCATCAGAAATTAATGAAAGCGTATTCTTTGCGCTGACGGACGAGAGGCCGTTTTCTTCCCATGTTCCCAGCTGATATTTTTTCCCCGTTGACAGTTCAAATAGGTGCGTTGTTATTGTCAGTTTCGTGTGGTTTTGTTGTTATTGTCGGTTAGGTTAGGTTACTCTCTGAAGACACTGTGTTCTCTTGAAACACACATGTGTGTACTCTGGCAACACATAAATGTGCTATTGTGGAGCCAACACAGGAAATTGTGCTGGTGCGCAACACAATTTTTTGTGCACTAATAGTACACATGATTGTGGTGCCCAACAACACACACGATTGTGGTAGCCAACAACACACACGATTGTGG
>JAHWFP010096158.1:0-12045 GCA_023313725.1 Lithobius niger
ATTCATTAAAAAACTGAAATGCTGACTATTTCAGTCTTTAATAATACATTTATTTTACCCCTACAATAAAATATATTTGCACTTTTTTGCTAAAAAAAATTACGGAAAATTTTTTTTTTCGTTCGTTCTTTTTGAGCGTCTACGCGTACACGTGCTTCCGTGACATATGTTAACTTCCAACAAATTAAATATATGTTGTTAGCTTTATGCCATAATTTTTTTTTTTTTAAATTAATTTCTTTGAGCCTTAAAAGAAAATTAAAATTGAAAGGAAAAAAAGTTTTTTTTTGCAAAATTTTGTTCTAGCATCATTAAGTTTTAAGCCCTCAATGTGTAAGTTATTCTGGAGCAGCTGTTTGCAGAGATGATTGTAATGCTATAACTGGTTACTTCTTTATTTTTTTAATAAAATACGAAAATTTGTTAAGTTGCTGTTTAAAGAAAATATCGGCAATCGCCAAACGGCATCGGCCAATTGGTTGAGTCATGAAATCGGGAAAATATCGTCATCGGCTAGTCAGGAAGGTTAATAAATCGGCACAAAATCGGCATCGGCTAATTAATAAGATTTAAAAATCGGCGTAAAATCGGCATCGGTCAATCGGCAAAATTTTGCCATCGGTCGACCCTTACCAGTGATGTTAAGAAAATTGATGTGACATGTTTGGATTGGCACGAATGGTTGTTTCATGAAAGCGTTCAAGACGATTCAAAGGTCTCATTCCGGGAAGACGTGATGGAATGAGGGGCGTTCGACTTCGAAGGATTTAAGAAGCGTGGAAATCCGAAAGTCTTCACGAAGGAGCGTTGCTGGCAGCTTTGAAAACGAAATTTAAAGCAGAGCGATACACAAGGATCGTTTGAATTGTGGGCATGTGTCGAAGGTTCACAGTGCAGTCACTGAAGGAACGAAAGAACCAGTCTTCTCTGCCAGGTCTCGGGGGGGGGGGGGAAGGTCCTTGTCGAGCTCAAGGGGTTCAACCTTGCCGAGGAGAGTTCCACCGTTGCGAAGGAGGGTCGTAAGCAGCGTGGTAGATTGACCAATCTTGGCTCCTTCTTTAAGGTTGCTTTCACGAAGGCCAAAGCCGAAGCCAGTAACGAGACCTCTGTTCTTTGTTAGTTCAGAGCCAGGCGGAGCCGTCTTGTAGTCTTGTAAAGGAAGCAGTCAGGGACTACGTCTTTAACGCTCGCAGAGTGGGAGTGGCATGGCCGTTGGATCGTTATCTGCTTGGCAGGAATACTTAAAATGATCCTGGGATGGGGCTTCGAAGTTTACTTGTGGGTTGTTGTGATGACGAAATTTTCCGAAAGCTGAAGCTGAGGCATCTTCGGGAGCGGAAGATGGAGGCTGAATGTATGGTCGTGGAGGCGGTGCAGGAGGCCGGCATAAGATGTTATCAATGTTGAGAACAAGAGGACTAGACTGACGTTTCTTCAAGAGGAGGTCGGGGTGGAGTGCTTCTTTTTCCGGGTGGATTTATTTTCGGATGATGAAATTCATTCTTGAGTGTAGGATTTGCTGGGGCCGAACGCCTGATCTTGTAGTTAAAGCCTCTAATGGCGCGATCCACTAAGGCATGGATATTTTTCGCCGAGAGCTGTTGTGTTCCTGTGGTGATGGCCGAAGGGTGGGACGATTGCCACGAGGAATGTGACGAGAAGTCAAGTGGAGTGTCGAAATAGGGTGCGGCGGACTGCGTGGATGCTTCTTATCCTTCTTGCACTTTTGAGGCAAAGGCACGTGTTCACAGCATGGGACTGACGACACCGAGGTGCGAGCCGAGGTTTTCACTGGAAACGAGGTTGATGGGAGCCAAGGAGGAGATGGAGAGGGGCAGACAATTACAACATCTGGATCCACTGGCGGAGGGCTGGCCAGAGGCGATGGAGATCGTGAAAGTGTAGCCGTCGAATTCTGAGGGCGAGCCATGATGTTTCCTTCGGATCCTATGGTTTTCAATCTTTCGGAAGGCGAAGGCTTGGTGCGAAGGGCTGGACTTAAAAGCGGGAGAGAAAACGAAACGACCACCTTGAACGAGAGCTTGAGGAAAAGATATGGTGGGCCATCTCGCCCGAAAGCTTTTATGGAAGGCTGCACATGACGCATGCACAGTTAAGTTACGCAGCTTGCCGGATCTAGAGAGAGAGAAAAACATCAAGGGAGAGAAAGCATGAGAGGAACTGAATGCAAAAATTTACAGGTAGTGCATATTTTTGAAATGGCATTTAGAAACATAATATTTTGTAACTGCAGTGTAAGTCGATTCTGAGCCTACTACAATACGAGGAATGGTTTATTCTGCAGAAAAGTAGGGATTAAAGTGAGCACATTTTAATAAGGCCCTGATCTGGGGAAACCCATGCCAGGTGAAGAGCACCCCAAAGGCTCACAACAAAATTTGTATGATCTGTTCGGGGAGGGGGAGGGGGAACACAATGAAAGGAAAATTTCGAGAGTTCCTTTTCAGTACAAGTCTGAAGCCCCCTCCCCACCCATGCCTACAGGGAAAATATTTCATCTCTCTTTAAGATTTAGTTCGGTTTTCGGCTAAACTAGTGTGGTCAGGGGCCTAACTTCAAATGTTACAGCCCAGTGAGGCCCAACTTTAAAAAAAAACGATGCAGTTTTTGCTACACAAAGCGACAGTGAGGGCCCCACTTAATAAAAAAAATGCAGTTTTTGACGCTCAAGGTGAAAGCCCACTGAGGCCCCTTTCGTACAAGAAAAAAAGAACATTTTGCCGGCCCCCAGCTAGGCCGGATAAAAATGGTTTCTTTGCTGTAGAAAGTACTGTACCTGGCAATTTTAGCATTGCTGTCTCAGTGATGCTGTTGGTTGCTTGAGACTTGAATGGCCGCCTCAGATGCCCTACCACGCATGCGCAGGAGTGGTCCTCCCATATAAGCTGGCGGCTACGAGGGCTCGCCATCTCTTTGTCTCACGTTACGGTCAGAAGGTGACTCGTGAGGGGAGGCAGGGAGGGTCTAAGGTACAGTACTTTCTACAGCAAAGAAACCATTTTTAGCCGGCCTGGCTGGGGGCAATTTTACCATTGCCAGACAGACCTCGTCACTTTTGGTGGCGGGCACCTTATGACTGAGTTCCCCGGGGTACTGAGGCGGAAACTGAAGTTTGATAACAAGGGAGCCCTTGGATTGGTTAGATTAGGGGTTTGAATAATATCTCTGTAATGTGTGGTGCAGTGGCAACCCGGAACACTGCACTGTGACTGAGGTTGGCGCTAATGACCAAGCTGTCGACGCGCCATTAAGCCTCAATCCCCCCCCCCCTTGGATTGGTAAAAAGGGGGGGGGGGAGAAAGGGGCCCCTTGTGAGAAAATTGACTTCCGTGTTGGATTTTTTATTATTATTATTTTTTTTTAAAAAAGGTGGAGGTGAATAATTACCTTCTTATGAGGGGCTTTGGTGGATGACACTAGAAGTTCCTCTTCTGTTTCAATGATCGTGGCATCCCGTATGTTGACACGAAGAACGGCGAGTTGCAGGTGTCTCCAGAATGAGGGAAGAGATGACATTAATGTCAAAATGTAGTCAGAAGCACTTCATAGGAGAGGGGAGAATAGGGCTTAAATTTTGTGGTAAATTATTATTTTTTTTATATTTTTTTTTTAGGATACAGAAGATGAAGATGTAAAATAACCGGTGTCAGGAAGTTTTTTTTTTTTTTTTAGAAAAGAAAGTTGTTTGTTAGTTTGTCTTATTTTTTTGGAATAAGGGTGAGGGGAGGGGATAGGTGTGACGCTGGTAAGGATTCGAAGGGTTAAGAGGAAGATGGGTCAGAACGTAACCCCAAGCAGTAATGGCGAGCCTTAGCTCTGCAAGGGGTGCAAGGTATGTCAGAAGTGGGGACAGAGGAGAGTGCCACCATGTTGGGAAGCGCCGGAAAAGAATGATGGGCGTCATCGAATTGCCACATGGAGTAAGATTGCAGGTTGTGGGAGAGAGAGACTGAGGTTATGGCATCCCACGCTTTGGCAATGTGATTTTGGAGTTGGTTGTTAATTACGGAAGGGTCGGACTTGGGTTCGGAGATCCCTTCGTCGTGAAACACTATGGGGCGGTATGGGAGATTAGATGGGAGTCTAGGATCCGATGGAGAGGTGAAACGTGCAGGGTGCGTGAATAAGGTGGGGCGGGAGTAGTGTGGTGGACACTTGTGTAGGTCTTCGATAGGGTGGAGAGTCCAAGTTGAGGGTTGTTCCAAGGGAGAAGAAACTGGGGCAGGTTTGTTGTGGAGCGCATCAGCCAGAATATTGTCTGTAAGTTTCTTGAGATGGGTGGCGTTTTCAGTTTTTAATTTGGAATTTTCGGAAGTGAGAAGGGAGATTTGCGAGTGTTGTTGGAAAATAATGTCCTGGAGGTGTAAGAGGTAAGGCTTGACTTTTTTGGTGTTACGCTTGAATTGACTGCGGGCTCGGACGTTCAGACAAAGCTTGTGACGAAGGGTAGAAAATACTTTTTGGTGGTAAACTTCAACTACTTCCTCGTGATCAAGCCCATATAAGGGTGAGTCCTTCTTTCCTGGAGGGGCGGTGGTGGCTTTTCTTGACGAGGGGAAGTTGGCAGGGAAAAGGGATGTAACAGACAGTGCTGGGGAATCGACATACGGAGAGTCGTTCACCACTTGAGAGTGTTGACCTGGAGATAAGGGGGTGGCTGGAATGACAATGGAGGCCCCTGAAGGGATGGCAAGATCAGGGATAAGTTCCATGGATGGTGAAGAGAGAGCTTCGTCAAAAATAATGGGGGCGTCATCGCAGGGTTTAGAGGGGTCAAGAGCAGGAAAAGGCAAGGTTGTAACACTGGCCGGAGTGAGTGTCAGAAGACGTAATGGTGTGAGCCCAAGAATGCTGAGATAATGGGGTAGAGAAATTCTCATTGTTCCCGGGGGTCATCGGGACCGCTGTTACGGTTGAAGCGGGTGATTGCATAGCAGGGGAAGTGTCAGACTTAAATTTCTTCAGTAATTCTTTGTGGATGTTTTCTTCCCTTTTTCTCGTGGCGGAGAGGATCTGGCGGTGGGCAATAGCTTGCCAATCTTTAAGGGGAATTGTGACACAAATGGCACACGGTCAATCAAAATAGTTGCATTTCCTATGAAACTGGTAGACTCGATGGGGGTCAATGCGGTTGGGAAAAAAACGTCGGGGCAATTGCACTTGCCTGGACTGTTAATGACTGGTGAATGGCCGAAGTAGACATCGGGTTCATCCGAGAAGGACATCGGCTTCTTTGCTTTAACCATTGTGGGAAGGTTGAAGGAAACAAAGACGGGGGTTGATGAAAACCAAGATGATGGCGAGAAAGAATCGGAACACTAAACAGTGGGGAGAAGAACCTGGAGGTGGGAGGCGGGAAGAACTCGGAAGCGAGGTAGGAGTGAGGTGGCGCACCTGGCGGTAGAAGCTGGAACGAGGATAATGCAGCTTTCGTCCGATGGTGGCAGGGGCCGCCGGTGTGGGACAGCTCATGCGTAAGTAGGCGGGTAGGCAGCTTGCACTAGCTGCGGGATGGATCGGAGGGTAGCGTCAGGGCGTGGACCCGCGGCAGCTTGGACGGGCAAGGTAGAGGCGGGTTGCGAGAAGCGGCGAAGGAAGGAGCTGAGGATTCGAGGAGGAAAGGCTGTTTTGCTTGCGAGACGTTCAGCTGGTCCAAGGGCCAGAATCTGGGCATGGTGTGAAAAATTACCGGACAATATGTGGAAGGTGGCCGGATGAGTACCTTATGTTGGTTACGTGGCTGGTTAGCAACGAGGCGGGTGAAGAGCTGGCCATGTGTGGTGGAGAACGACTTCTTAGTGGGTTTCTTCCGTGAGCAAATTGCAGGATTCCGGTTGAAAGACGAGTGCGGAACAAGAAGTATGGGTTTGGCGGGCAGTTGGCGTCCTACGGAAGCCAGTGACGAGGTACACGGGAAGAACGTTGTCCGCAAGTTAGCCGACATGGTTGGAGAGTAATTGGTCGGGCAAAAGATACAAGAGAGAGAGGGAGCGAGGGGTATGGATGCGGCCGTCTTTCGGGGTCATGCGGGGCGGCGGAGTCATGAAGGCTTAGGCGGTTACGGGGAGCCCGCCGGAAAAAAAACCCGGGTGGAACGAGAGGGAAGCAGGAATCCGTGATGAGGCGCGTAAGGATGATGGATTACGGGGGACAGTGATCGATAGTGGATCGGCCAATATCTGAAAGAAACGCCTTGAAGCCAGACGAGGTGGGGAGGTGCAACGGCAGGCCGGCCTCGGCGGGGGCGGCCTGAAAGCGGCGACGAGGCGGGTGAAAGACGGCAGAGGAGCGGGGGAAAGGGTCGGCGATGGGCGGACTATGGAGAGCCAGATTGGTAGTTCCAATGCGACGACGATGCCCCTGCTATGGGCAGACCGGAGTCGAGCCGAAGAACGGGAGGTGTCACGGCGGCGACACGAACAGAAAAAAATAGCGATTCTGGCTTCATGGCAACGTCTCGGCTACGGGCGACGGAGGCGAGTTGAGTGGGCCGTGCAGTGAGGCGGACGAAAGGCGGTAAGGGAGCTCTGGCAGGAGCCGTCGACGGACGATCCAATTAGCAACGAATATTCAGATTAGCCCGGGGGCGGTTCTAAGCTGGATGAAAGAAGGTGAGGCAAATAACAAACCCAACTCGACGGCAACGTCCCGGCTATGGGCAGACCAGGGATGGGCCAACGAGCGGAAAACTACCGCCGCAGAGTGGCGGACAAAAGATGGCGAGAGGGCTGAGGCAGGGCCCGTTTCAGGACGATGCAGTTCACAACGGTTTCCCGAGTGGTTTGGTGAAACGGGGTCTTCAGCTGCATGAGAGAAAGAGGTTAGTAACAATACTGGCTCGACGGCGGCATCCCGGCTATGGACAGACCGGAGATAGCCGAGGAACGGAAAGTTACTACCGTGGTCCCGAGGCAGAGGCTGTCGTTGGACGATCAAGTTCGGAACAGTTTTCCTGGATGGTCCGGTGAGAATGAGTCTTCAGCTGCTGAAGAAGAAGGCTAGTAAGAGATCCTGCTTGACGGCAGCTTCCCGGCTATGGGCAGACCGGAGGCGGGCTAAGGGAGCGTGCGGAGAGCTACTGACACAGAGTAGCGGACGAAAGACAGCAGGGAGTCTAGGTAGGGGCCGTTGAGGGATGATCTGGGTCCAACAGGTTCCGTGGTAGGTCCGGTGAAATGGAGGCGTCAGGCATCTGGGCGAGAAGGAGAGGCAGGCCAAAAACCCGGCTGGACGGTGATGACTTGGTTAGGGGTGGACCGGAGACAGGACGAAGGTAATGTGCGGGGAACCAGCACTACTGCATGGCGGATGAAAGACGGCGAGGCGGCAGAAGCAGGGGCCGTTGATGGGAGAACCTGGGCACAACGGTGTCTGAACAGCAGAGTTAGGTAGCAGCCACCCCGACTAGAAGGCGCCGTTCCGGCTATGGGCAGACCGGAGACAGGCCTAAAAGCACGGCGTGTGATGGCGGGAGCTGGTGATGGGTGTGTTGAGGCGAGGCGGATGAAGGACGGCAGGGAGCTTGGGGCCGGGGCCGATGAGGAACTTCAACGCCAAGGATGGAGGCGGGAGGCCGGAGTAATAAATCCGACTCGATGGTGACGTCCCGACAATGGACAGACCGGAGACGAGCCAGGAGGAGTGTGCAGAGGCGAGGCAGACGAAAGATGGCAGGAGGTCAAAGGCAGGGGCCGTTGCTGGACGATCCAGTTCACAACGGCATCACAGCCTATCCTTGGGACGTGGAGCTTCAGTGCCGGGGTGGTCAAAGCGGAAGGTCTGAGCAACAACACAATTCAATGGCGACGTCCCGGCTACGGGCAGACCGGAGACAGCCGAAGAACGTGGCGTGCAGAGGCGGGAGCAGAGGGCGGGTGAAAGACAGACGGGAATCAACAGAACGAGCCGCATGGCAGCTTGAAACAAAGAGATGGCGAGCCCTCGTAGCCGCCAGCTTATATGGAAGGACCACGCCCGCGCATGCTTGGTAGGGCATTTGAGGCGGCCATTCAAGTCTCAAGCAACCAAAAGCATCACTGAGACAGTAATGCAAAAATTGCCAGGTACAGTAGTTTCACAGCAAAGAAATTCAGTTTTTACTCAACAAGGTGATAGCCCAGTGGAGGCCCACCCTTCATAACATGAAGTAGTTTTTGCCATACATCACGAGAACCCAGAGCTCATTCTTTTTTTAATTTTGCAGTTAGAAAAAAAGTTAAGTTGGGGCCAGTGAGGGTCCCCATCCAAAAAAAAGTCGGTTGGCCCAAAGGCTTCTACTACATGCTAGGTAGGCCACTGAGTGTCGTTCCCTAAGGTGTAGTCTTGTTGTTGCATTCTGCAATGGTGCGAAAGTAGGATACGATAAAGTAAAATACACTTTATCGAACTGGCCTGCTTATGCAAATTACTTAGTTTAGGAAACTAACGTAGTTGCATGTACACATTTCAGTTGACTTCATTGTTGCAAGTTAAGTTTGGTGCCACACAGATAAAAGAGGGTAAACTAAACAAAATCAAACCGAAAGATAATACACTAAAGCAGTGGGGAAAAAAACATCGACTTCCGGAAAATTCGCTACTTAGTCCGAGGGAACTTGCATAAGGGACCGGTCATTACTTATGGCTGGAGAGGGGCCCAAAGGAATAAAACTGTGACCACCAAATTTTTGAAGACCTCCCCCCCCCCCTTCGAGACCCTAAAAAAAGCATGAACCCCCCACTCATCGTCGACAAATTATGATACCCCCCCCCCCCCCAAAAAAAAAAAGAAATGAGCTTTTTATAATGGCCTACCTAATGAGACTGTCTGCAGATGATTTCCTAAAACCAATATTAGTGCAGTGGCCAAATTAAGTAAGCAGCTCTCCACACCGACAGTAACCGTTAGTTGACAAGAAATGTGTCTCATTTTTAACGAACAAACATGTTGGGACAAAAATGTTGTATAAAATGTTGCTTACACCCATCTCTTGTTGAAACTGATATAAGTATGATGAACACACTGAAGCCAAGAAACGAGGTGCCAAGGCTTTTCTACAAAGTTCTGTGTAAAAACTGTACTTGCAATAATGGTACTACTAGCTTCAAAATCTTGTAAAGACTCACATAATGGGAGTCGGGGGGGGGGGGAGGCTTGCCCCCAAAGAGCTGAGGCATTTTTAGAAACTTTTCCAAGTACAAGTGCCAGTTTTGAGAAGCAAAAATGAAAATGGCTTTTTCTGCCAGTATGGTCAGTGTGTTTTGACCCCCCCACCAACCCCACTAATGGCGGGACAAAATTCATGACCCCCCTCGAGAAGGTCCAAAAATTAATACCCCCCCCCCCATGGTAAATAATGACCGGTCGTAAAAGTTAGTGACTCCTCCTTTTGGGGAGGGGAGGGGGGGGGCAGATTGCACTGATAAGGAATACTCTCACTTAATATTCCCACTGGAGTTTGGCAAGCCAAAAAGGAAAAAAACAACATAGTACATACAGACAGTAAAAAAAAGCGACGACACAGAAATAAAAAAGAAAAAAAATTGTACCTCCAGATCGTAGCCAACACGTTTCTTGCCGACGAGTTTGCCACCAAAGTGACCAAACAATGTAAATCCTTCCGAGGGCAGAACTTCAAGGCAGAACGGCCGTAGAAAACGAAGAGGTAGCTAGAATTGTCAAACGTTGCGGCTCTTCACACATTCATCGGAAGGATTATGATCTCTCCTGTCCTACGCTCGTGTTCGTTTCCAACAACAACGGAACGAGCAGTTTAAATGTCCACGTCAAACAGTTCTGTGGGGGTGGCGTCATAGTAGCAAAACGACATAACAGCAAAACGACATAACAGCAAAAAAAACGACAAAAGAGCAAAAAAGCGTAGGCGTCATAACAGCAAAACGTTATAACAGCAAAACGTCATAACAGCAAAACGACACACCAGCAAAACGTCAGTACAGCAAAACGTCAGTATAGCAAAACGACACAACAGCAAAACGTCAGTACAGCAAAACGTCAGTACAGCAAAACGACACAACAGCAAAACGACACAACAGCAAAACGACATAACAGCAAACCGACATAACAGCAAAACGTCATAACAGCAAAAACAATTTAGCAGCAAAACGTCAGTACAGCAAAACGTCACAACAGCAAAACGACACAACAGCAAAATGACACTACAGCAAAACGACACAACAGCAAAACGTCAGAACAGCAAAACTTCAGAACGGCAAAACGTCAGAACAGCAAAACGACATAACAGCAAAAGGATACAACCGCAAAACAAGGACACAACTGCAAAACGACAACCAGCAAAATGTTAAGCAGCTATAATGGCATAAGTATTTTCGACATATGCTGTGGCGGAGCCAAGGCGGGGTAAGGGGAGGGGCGCCCCCCCCCCCCCCCCGCAATAGGGGACGCGGAATTGTACGACACGGAGTCACGTTGATTCCGGAATTTTCTTTAATACTGACTCCTGTGTTGGACCCGGAATTACAATAACTCCAGATTCGTAATTTGTTTTAAATGTGTCTGAAATAATAAGGAATTGTAGTAACATGGAGTTACCCTAAGTCTTGTCTAATTTGACAATAATATGGTTGCGGTTTCTGACGTTATATGTATAGCCGCAGCGAGTACGGTAGCGCGAGCGAGGCAGGGATGTTATTTATAGTAATTCCGGTTCCCTTATTTCAGAAAAATTAAGAGTTATGGTAACTCCGTGTTATCACAATTCAGACACTTTTAAAGCAAATTACCAATCCGGAGTTACTGTAATTCCAGGCCCAACACAGTATTTAAGAACATACCAGAATTAACGTGACTCCGTGTCAATACAATTATTCTAGGGGCCCCCTTCAGGGCCGGATTAAACCTAGTAGAGGCCTGGTGCTTAAGCTTTATTGTGGCCCTATTCTCCCCATCACACACACACACAAAAGGTTTCTTTCTTTGAACAATAGTTTTTTTTTGTAAAAACAGTAAAAGTAAAAATATTTTTTTATTTAAAATAGTACCTTATTTTATTTTTCCTGTAACCGTGAGGCACCATTGAGGCCCTTTTTTGTCTGTGGCCCGGTGCTTCAGCACCCAAACCCCCCCCCCTCTCTTTAGCCAGCTCTGCCCCTCCCCTCCCACCACCACCACCACACATGCTTCGCAAAGAAGCGCTACCCCCTCATCACTTTTAAATATACCGGTTTTTGAGCAGCTTTTAACCACTGAAATCATGGGAATTGAGTGGGTTCTATTGGGGTTCTATTATGTCTTTGTGGGTTCTATTAGGGTTCTATTATGTCTATGTACCCGGAATTACAGTAACTCCGGATTCTTAATATGTTTTAAAAGTGTCCGAAATAATCGGGAATTGTGGTAACACGGACTTATACCATAACTCTTGATTTTACTGAAATATAGACGCCATCAAGAAAGCCGGAATTACGGTAAATACGGAAACGGATTTTCCTTTAGAAGTGCTTGCAGAAATCTGGAATTGTAGTAACACGAAGTTACCATAGCGAAAGTATGAAAGAAAATAGTCGGAAACGAATTGTACGAATTGCCTCTATTATGTCATGAATTTCATGCATTAAAAGCTTCATCGTTGTCATGAAATGTCAACCAAAGTAGAACAAAATTGCGAAGATTGTGCATGCGTACGTACGTGCGTGTACATACCTGGCATGCTAATATAAGCAAGACAGCCGCCGTTGTTATTCTTACCAAAACCAGGAATTGTGGAGGCCTAAGGGCCGGCAAGCTTCGCGTTATACTTATGCTTTATTGGCGCCTACCAGAACTTATTTCCTCTTATTTTTTGCACACCGTATCCATTTTTTTTGTGTGGTTGGTGGGTGGAAAGAAGGCCAGGGGAAAAAAGGTCTGAGTAAAAAAGGTCCGAGGAAAAGGTCTGAAGAATTATTAAACTGCACAACAACAAAAATTGTTTTAATCTTTGGAAATGCTTAAATCATGTGCTCTTGAGTCACCTTCGAAAGAAATTTGCCCCCTCGTTTTTATTTTCACCCTGTCCCCTTCCA
>JAHWFP010096159.1:0-18355 GCA_023313725.1 Lithobius niger
GCAATCTTCAAGGAAGAAACAGTCTGCTGGAGTAGCTGAGAGTGCTTGTATCTCGCTGTAACGAAGGCAGGCTGCTAGGGTGTTCGGAAAAACTGTCTTGCGAGTCAAATGACTGAGGTAACATGAAGCAAGATGTTCGTAAGGGGCCGAGAGAGAAGACATAAGAAGGATGGTTAGGTCCAAATCTGGAAACTGCCGGCGCTGGATTGGTCTTTTAATGTCGAAGGATTTAAGTAGGGCTGAGATACAGAAATCGTTGAGCAGATGAAGGTTACCCGCTGCTTTGAAAACAGAGTTTAGAGCTGAGCGATAGACAAGAATGGTCGATACACGCAGTCCCTCTTTGAAGACATCACTGGAAAATTCTAAGAGGACAGGAAGAGGGGGATTAACTGAACGAATCTTCCGCGGACGACAGCAACGAAACCATCTGCACCAATGGCTGTCTTCTTGGTGGATGCTCGAATGGCTTTAGAAGCGATGCGAGTGGCCTGTTCCGTAGAAATGCCCGACATCTTGAGCAGTCGGATGATAGTAGCCACCCGTGTAGTTACAACGATGTCGGTCGATGATGTAGTACGGTGCCCTGATGTTGGGAGAGCAGGTCCGGAATAGCCGGGACACTGCGTGGGAGATCGATGAGATCTAGGAGAATGAGGAACCAGGATGTTGCCGGTCACATGGGTGCTATGAGCAGAAAGAGGCCCAGGACTGAGCAATATTACGGAGGACCAGTGGGAGCAGCCTGGGGGGTGGAACAGATGATCCCAGCACAGGGTTAGGGCATCCACTGCCCAGGCATGGTCGTCGGGGACTGGGCTGATTAGGGGGCGAAGTTTGGCATTGTAGCTCGTGGCAAAGAGGTGTATAATAGGTCGGTCCTAAGGGTGAAAAGAGATTCACAGACAGACGTCTTGAGAGTCCATGTCTTAAGGACCAGGCAGAGACAGAGAGTGTGCGACGGCCGGGGATGTGTAACGGAAGCATAACCGTGTTGAGGGCTATGGAGAGGCTGAAGATGGTCGAAGTGACCTGATCTAGTGAGCAGGGGAACCCTCCCCCCCCCAAAAAAAAAGGTAAGCCACTGCTGCAATGTTGTCGATATGGACCTGGATGGTCTTGCCGCACACAAGATGACGAAGGTAAAACAACCCAAGAAAGACGGCGCATAACTCGAGAATGTTTATGTGGTCCTGGTCCCAACGTGCCAGAGACCGTGCCGGAGGTCCTGGTCCCGGCCGAAGACCGTGCCGTGGTCCTGGTTCCAACGTGCCGGACCGTGCCGGAGACCGTGTGATCGTTGATGTGGGCGCCCCATCCCAGAAGTGATGCGTCCATGAAGCGATGGAGATCAGGCGGAAGCTTGTGAAGGGGAACGGAATAAGTAAGGGTCAAACAGATGAGTGTGTCGACGGGAAAGGACGGGGATAGTGGACAATGGGAGGAAGGCGAAACTTCTAGATGGCTCGCGGACCATTCGTCGATGCGGAAATGATGAAGAGGTTGTGCCATCCACCTGCCGTATGGGACCAAGTCTGCCAAGGAGTCGATGGTCCCAATGAGGGAATTCAGATCCGTAAGGTCGTATTCTGGAAAACAGAGAAACCTCCGGATGGCGGAGAGGAGCATGGAAACCCGTTCTGGTGTCGGCATGACTGTCGCCGAGTGGCGATCAAAGAGAAGGCTCAGGAAAACAAAAAGCTGGGAGGGGACCAGGTGAGACTTTGGAAAGTTGAAGCCGGAGATTGAGGATGAAACCCTGATTCTGACGTAACGCAACCCGGTCCTGATGTGGAAGAACCCAATCATCGAGATAGGCGCCTGCAAGTATCTGACACTGATGCAGGAAGGTTAACACTGGCTTTAAAACTGTTGCAAAGACGCGGGGCGCCACATTGAGACCAAAAGAGAGGCAAAGAAATCTGTAAACGGTTCGGTCATAAATAAATCGGAAGAGGTGAAGGACAGCTCATGAAGCGGGATGTGAAGCTAAGTGTACGCGAGGTCAATGCCGCGAGGTCAATGGAAACTGTCCAGTCCGCTAGGCATAAGGAATATCGAATAGAAGTTACTGTTTCCACTTGAAGTGGAGGTTGTGAACGAAACGGTTGAGTGGTAAGAGATTGAAAATGATACGGTAGTCTCCTGTCTTCTTGGGACAAAGAAAGATGAGACAGTAAAATCCTGGCCGGTCCGCTTTGAGAAGAAGGCTGTCGATTTCTGCTGAAAGTGGAGCGGAGACGGGAGCGGCCAGGGACCACGGAGGCGAGCTGAGCGGAGGCATTTGCGGAAAACGTGAACGAAATTCCTGACTGATGATAGTTAAAACTGTGGGATCGGAAGTCAGGCTCTGCCAAGCTGGAAGAAAATGGTGCAGGTGGCCCTCGACGGGAAGGGCCGAAAGGTGAACGTCGCCCCTGTTGTCGCTGGCCGTGCGATGAGACTAGGGACGTGACTGTTTGTCTCGTCTCTTTTTTCCTTGTCTCAGTCGCTAGAAACACGAGACAAGGAAAGAGACAGTTTGTCTCCTTGTCTCTTTATGCTTTGTCTCACAGTCACTAGGCATGTAAAGAGACTAGAAGAAACAAGACGGGCTTGTCGCTCATTCACTTTTTGGGGGAGGTGGGGGTTCGACTTATTCGTTTAAGCCCCGTCAGGGAAGTCTTTAGCACCAGGGCTGACCAGCAGATGTTTGACGTGCTCTCATCTAGACACCTCATCTGCACAACGTGGCGATATAGAGTGCTGGTCAAACTCCCCCACAATGGGATTTGGGTAAAGACGCAAATCTTTATTTTAGCTTCGATAGCGAATTACTGGGTAGAGTCTTACGACCGTGCTTTAAATTATTTTCTAACTTCATGACTACTTATTCACTCATTGTACATGATCATTACCTTGTAATCATATTTTACTCTTTCGTTCACAAAATGTCAACATTACGTGTCACCTTTATTTTTAACAACATTTAAAGCGTTAGTTGATTTCACCTTTACGAGGAGCGCCCGCACATCTTTACTCTGTGGGCCTCGGAAAGGTTATTGTGAGTACCAGTAGATGGCGAGAGAAGTGGCATCGAATGGCAGATTTACTCGATTATCTAAATCAAATA
This sequence comes from Lithobius niger, assembly GCA_023313725.1. NCBI lineage: Eukaryota > Metazoa > Arthropoda > Chilopoda > Lithobiomorpha > Lithobiidae > Lithobius > Lithobius niger. The sequence continues at coordinate 3,113 of JAHWFP010096159.1, forward strand.
TTAACCCTTTAACTGCTACAATCGACTATACTCGTGCAGCAACTTCTATACTGTTGTACTACAATCGAGTATACAAGAGTTTCAACTTTGTGGCTCGCGTGCTTAACTCGTATTAACTCAAACACGCCAAAACGATTTGAAGTACGTACTGCCGTCTATTGACAGCACACTGAACCAGTAGTTTTACTTTCTGGCCGCTAGATGGCAGGCCCATCCAGTGAAATAAAAGTTATTGCATAGGGCAGCAATTGTGGTGTGCTTCACTGTCATACTCACAAAACCAAAATGGCTGCTTCATCTGGCAGTAGCAGATCGATAGCCGCGGAAATAACAAAATTTCTAACCACTAACGAATCGGATGAAGAATTTCAGGATGTTAGAAGTGGATTAGAAGACTCAGATGATGATTTGGTATTAGCTTTAGAAGAAACCGATGATGAAGTGAGTGGTAGTCAGGTTGAAGAACCGCCGACACGTCGTAATGCAGCAAATTTGTCAGCATTGAAGTGGCGTGCGACGTGCCAGTTTACTCCAAGAGTCCACAAATTTGACAATTCAATTTCGGGAGTTGCCCATACAAATTTTGTTGAAACCCCTAACGATTTGGACCATTTTCAGCTTTACTTCACGGAAGCATTTATGGAGTTACTGGCAGAGCAAACAAATAAATTTCACGATTTTGTAGTAGAGCATACTGAAGTTACTGAAAATTCAAGACTGTAGCGTTGGAGAGGCACGAATTTTCCTGAACTGTATGCATTCTTTCCTCTCACTATTCTTATGGTAAGACAAAAAAAGCTCAAATCAGTGATTATTGGACAACAGATGCCTTTATGGAAACGCCTCTCTTTGGTAAAATCATACACATGTGTATACACGCACATGAAAAGTAGATTCCGTGAAGGATTATGCCCCTTTCAGAACTTGTGTATAAACGAGAGCTTAGTATTATTCAAAGAACGTCTTTCAAGCAGTAGGCTACATTTTTTCAAAGCGCCATAGATTTGGCATCAAAATGTTTGTCTTGTGTGATGTGGAAACAGGACATGTGCTAGATTTTATAATTTATACTGGTGCAGACACGGAGTTGCAGAGAAACAGTGATGTAGGCATCAGTGGTTCAGTTGTGACTACTCTCCTAGAACCCTATTTGGGAAAAGGTCATTCTTGGATAACTGGGACACCAGTCCTACATTATTCCTTCCAGCTGTTGCATGAAAACAAAACTAACTGTTGTGGCACGGTTAAAAAAAATGAAAACAACTCCCCAAGTTTGTATAAAAGTTTAAAAAAAAAAAAGGTGAAGTGGAGTCCTTTCATATTGACAAGCTTCTAGCCATAAAAATGGAAAGAGAAGAGCGAAGTGCATACGGTCACAACACTGCACAGTGATATCATGAAACACTCAGGCAAAGCCAGCATAGAAACTGGTGAAATGCCAAAGAAGCTTAAGTGTGTTCTGGATTATAATAAAAGCATGGGATAGGTGGATAGAGCCGATACGATGCTGAGTTCAACAAAATGTGTAAGAAAATCACTAAAGTGGTATAAAAAATTATATTTCCATATTGTTGACCTAGAAGTTTTGAATGCCCATGCACTGTATCTCATGACACATGTAGAGCACAAACCACTGGCAGACTTTCAATTACAAGTCGTGAGGCAGATTTTTGAAAAGTACCCCGCTGACCACCCACCACAAAAGCATAAACACTGGGCAACTTCCGAGTTACCCACTAGGTTGTCTGAAAGACATTTTCCAACGTTTGTGCCTCCAACCCCAGGAAAGAAGAACGCAACTCACTGGTATGTTGTTCGCACAAGCTCAACAAGACATGCCAAAAAGCGCCGCGAGTTCCGTTACATGTGTAAAGACTGTGGTGTTGCTCTGTGTCGGCCCATGCTTTGGCCACTACCATCACTTGAAGTGTTTTTGAAGACGGTGTACCTCATTTTTCGTTTGCTTCGAAAGTAAAGTGAAAGCATTTTCTGGTTCCTGAATTATGCATACACAGTTTACGTTCTGCTTTACTCGCTGCATGAAAAGTTGGGGGGAGGGGAGCATAGATGGGTTAAGTGATTGGGAAGGCTATATATGTGCAATAATGTGCACACTGCAGACACTGGGTGAAAAACTCCAAAATACCAGCAAAGCCTGGTTGATTTTGGTTTCTATTACCGTTTGAAAATATAAATTACCTTTTTTAGTTGCATTTCCATTCTCAAATGCTGTTCAATATAGAGAATTTTTAAAATTGAGGTTACACGTCCGAGTCGCTACTAACTGCGCAGCCTCATAACGTATATAAACTTGAGCGGAGCCGAGACGTCCACCTTTTCGATCCTTTGTAGTGCCCTCAATGGCGACAAAAGGGGAGGAGGGTGGGACCAAAAAAGGGAATGTATATTTTCAAACGGCAATAGAAACCAAAATCAACCAGGCTTTGCTGGTATTTTGGAGTTTCTAGTTGCCTTGAAAATATCCATTACCTTTTTTAGTTGCATTCCACTGACTTCGTCAAGGCGGAGAGAGCCATTGACACAAGCCCCCTTGAGTAGCGACCGGTTCCCCACACTAAAAAAATCAGTGAAACGGGGGTTATAAGACGCGTCGTGTCGCTACAAATGGGCCGATGCGAAAAAGTCCCTCGACTTGATGAGACATGTCTCGAAGATAGTGAGACGTGAACACTGTTGTATGACGCCAAGAGGCGGCCTCTATGTCGGAAATTGGGACATTACTGTGATATGCCCAAGAAGTAGAAATAGCACATAGCTCGTGAGCCGTTACGCGGATGCCTTCATCCGCACAGGAGATGTCAAGTGCTTCATAGGCCTGGACAATCACTGATTTTAGCCAGGTAGCAATCATCCTGGCAGAAGTAACATCAGTCTTCAGATTGAAGGGAAGGAACAGCTGTGATCGCCCCCTGCGGATAGCGTGAGATGCTTTGAAATAAAACCGGAGCGCTCGAACCAGGCACAAGGAATGCTCATCATCATCCCCCAAAATTTCTGACAGGGAAGGGATGATAAAAGGGTGAGTGCGTTCCTCTGGTTTTGCGACTTGGCCCGAAAGGTTGCCGTCGGGGTCACGGTGACGCCTTCGTAATCCGGGAGGAAGAAGCAGTCAGATTCTTTCGCAGAGAGAGCTTGTAATTCACTCCATCGGAGACAAGCGGCAAGAGCTACGAGGAACACAGTTTTTCGTGTAAGATGACTGAGGCGGGCGGAACTGAGAGGTTCTTAAGGAGCTGACAGAAGGGCATTAAGGACAATGGACAGATCCCAGTCCGGGAACTGTCGCTTGATCCGTGGTCTGTCAAGACAGAACGAGTGGATAAGGGAAGAGATACGATAATTAGTGAGCAAGTTCCCGTGATGCGCGGCCCGGAATACAGCATTTAGGGCGGAACGGTACACGAGGATAGTGGAACCTCGTAAGCCACTTTGAAAAAGACGTAAGATAGCGGAGGAGGTCCTCTATAGGGGGACGGATCGGATTAACTTGTTGTGTAAGACACCAACAAAACCACCTTTTCCAGTGGCTGTCGTAAAATCTTGTTTGTGGAAGAGCGGACGGCTCGAGAGGCGATGCGGACGGCTTCGTTTTCAAATATGCCAGTTGATCGGAGTAACTGGACGATAGTACCCACCCATGAAGGTGCAACGCTTTGATGTTCAGGTAGCGGATCGTGCCGTTGGCCTGGGTAAGCAGGTTCGGGGCGAATGGTAGCGTCCGGGGGTCGTCGATGAGGAGACTCAGTAATGCCGGGTACCACGCCGCTGCTGGCCAATTCGGGGCTATTAAGAGGAACCGACCCTGGCAAGACGCAATCTTGCGCAGAACCATGGGAAGCAGACGAGGTGGAGGGAAGACGTAAGCGTAGAGCTGGTTCCAGTCCAGTGTTAAGGCATCCACTGCCCACGCCCGTGGATCGGGAAAGAGGCTAACGAACAGGGGAAGTCTGGCATTGAACGGAGTAGCAAATAGGTCGACTATCGGGCCTCCCCACAGTGCGAACAGGGCCGAGTAAATGTTGCGGTCCAGGACCATTCGCTGGCAGGAGGAGACCGTCGCGACAGGTGTAAACGAGCGCCACCGAAAAACGCCTGTTTTTCCAAAAATGAAATTTTTTTTTCTCGAGGCACCCAAATGCCTCGCCGAGGCATATTTGGCCGTTTTCGCAATAATGGTCCGATTTCCACAAACTCTTCAACATTTAATAGCCTGTCAAAATACAAGACTCTTGGGGAAGCCCAAATCCGGACTTTCTTCCTTGAAGACCATTGAAACTACATTTGAAGATTGACCAAAACCAACTACATCGCACTTTCATCATGGCCGCCATTATAAAATTCTGTATCTTCATTTTATTCTTTTCTTTTAGGGCAAAAAGCCCAAACATATTAGCTTAGTGTATTGTATGAGGTTTGTACAGACAACCATTTTGAAGTGTGATATTTTTTATTGTGTTTGTCGGCCGCAATCCATATGGAAAATTTCCACAACGATCGAATTTTAACTTTAAACTTTTAAACGTTAAATGTTCTCTGTAACTTAATGCGTTATAGCATTCAATTAAGCTAACTTATTTAACCGCATTTATACTTTATTTATATTCTTTTATCCCCAGAAACACTACCATATGTCCAAACGTATAAACGCATTACGACCTGGCATTCTACCGGACACGAATTTTTCAGTGTATATATGTTTATTTTAGTTCTCCTCCGACCTGACTGTGACCTACCGAAATCTGCAAATAGCTTGATCTACTATTAAACACTAAAAGAATTCTTAAAAAGATCTGTTCAAACCAAATCCGAAAGTCAAACTGTGCAAAAACTTCGAATTACCCAATTTTGCCCCCCTCCCCAGCCCAAAGCATAGCACAGCACAGCTCACAGATCTCAAGCAAGAGACCGGTCACGCCAGTCGGGAGTGGAGACGCCATGTCCAGAGAATGCCATGCCGGGCACGATGGTAGTGGTTCGTATGTTATAGTTTAGCTTTTGAAAGTTCAGTTTAGGACCCCCATAATCTAAATTTTAGTTTAAAACTTAACTTAACTCTCTAGCTAGAGAATATTATGGTGGAGACGCCTGTAGCGGCATCTTAGGTTTCCTCTCCCCATAACGTCAGAGTGGTTCTCTTTCTAAAAACCAAATTTTTCCAGTTTATTTTAAATGGATTTTTAATCTAAACTAAATGACGGTTTGATCTTTGTGGAAGTCAAATTGAAACAAACTGATGCCTAAGTGTAAAATTGCCGGGATTTTTATTACTTAGAACAGTTCTCGAGGGAACTAAGGGAGGTTGATCTTTTTGTACTTGGAAAACTTAGAAACATAACTGTGGACGGTTGATCATGTTGAAACATACTGTCAGATAGACTACTATCAGTTGCGGCTGTTTAGTCTTGCGGGTGTCTCCGGGAGCACTCATGATTTACTTTTTCTAATGTGAAAATTTAAACTTTTATTCAAACCAAGTGTGTTTGTCTGATTTTGTGAATTACTAATTTGTATATTCCGAACTTGCTACTTTTTGTAAATGTAAGCTTGTTGCCTATTTAATTAATTGGTATTCAAAAGCTTTCGAAGCAAACTATAATGTAAAAGTGTTTTCATTCTCTGTCGCAAAAATAAAACCAGGAGTTTTAAGCTTCAGTCGTTTGCTAGACTCGATTAATTGTATTTTAGTGTAAAATTAAATATGTAGCCCATTTTTAGATTTTAGCTAGTTAAACAGTTAAATCCACCGTTGGTGGCAGCGATACCGACAGTTTAAGGTTAGGCCCCTTTAATTAGGACCGGCGCTTCATCCCCCATGCTGGGACAGTGTCCATGCTGTGTTGTATAACGAAAAAAGTCGTCGTAAACACCGTAGAAACCTCAAGCTGAAACTCCACGTACACCAGGGAAACCGGGGGCGTTACAAGCACCTAAGCCGTCGTAGCGTCCGCCGTTACACAGGGAATCGGCAATCACGTTCCAGGAACCGGGAATGTGGAGGGGAAGAAGTTCCACATGAAGACGGATGCAGAGTTGAAAGATGTCCAATGTGATTTGGTGAAGAGATAGTGACCGCGTTACCCCTCCTTTTCTCAGATAGGCGACAGCAGTCGTGTTGTCGATGTGCACCTGAACGACATGGCCGGAGACATGATCTCGGAAGTGCAGTAGGCTGAGAAGAACTGCTCGTAGTTCCAGGTGATTTATGTGTTCCTGGGGTGGCGAGGGCCACTGCCTCGATACTGTGAGGAAGCCCATATTCGCCCCCCATCCTGTGAGGGAGGCATCCGTGAACAAGTGAAGCTGAAGAATGGGCTCGTGAACAGGAACCGAGGCAGTAAGGTTCAGTACATTTGTCCACCAGTGAATGGTTGGAAGCGGGAAGAACGGATGCAGCAGCTGCGGTGGTAGTAAAGGCGCGAGACAAGGATCGCCCCAGTGATCTCTGCGGTAATGATGAAGGGGACGGGCCATCCAACGACCGTACGGTACCAGATCAGCGAATGAGTCGATCGTTACTGTGACAGAGGCTAGGTCTTTTAAAGAGTGGTGTGGGAGATGTAAGAATTCTCGTATTGCAGTCTCGTGTCTGGAGATGCGATCCGGAGAAGGCATGACCGTTCCGCGGGCCATGTTGTAAAGGACGCCGAGGAATATGATAGTCTGAGCAGGACGGAGGCGACATTTGGGGAGACCGATTCCTAGGCCCAATGAGTGAAAAAGCGACACGGCGGACCGGAGGTTCTGTGTAACGATTGTTGCGTCGGAGTGGGGCAAGAGACAGTCGTCGAGGAAAGCATGGATCCATATGCCCTGTTGATGGAGATGCGCCAGAACCGGTCGTAAGACCATGGTTAAAAATACGGGGAGCGGCATTGAGTCCGAAGGGTAGACAGCAGAACTCGTAAATTTTTCCGTCGTGAACCGAAAGAGGTGGCAGACAGAGGCATGAAGCGGATGTGTAGGTATGCGTCCGCCAGATCTAACGAAATTGTCCAGTCGCCGAGACGGAGGAATTCCCGGATCGTAGAGACCGTTTCCATCTGGAAGTGAGGATTGTTGATGAACTTGTTGAGGGGATTTAAGTTGAAGATGAGTCGAGTACCGCCAGACTTCTTTGGGCATAGAAAAATGCTGCTGTAAAACCCCGGGGAGAATGGCAGCGAATGCGGATTGCATTCTTGTGAAGGAGAGAGCTTATCTCCGGTTGCAGCGCCGGAGTGCCGGACCTGTCCCATTCCAACGGTGGGGAGCGGAGGGGCGGCGGAATCAGGAACGTCGGCTTGAAGCCCTGAGTGATTATAGAGAAAAAAACTGGATCGTGACAAATTGCTTGCCAAGCTGGCAGGAAGAAACGTAACCGTCCCCCCACGACTTGTAGGGGTGGAGCAATGTCAGTAAGAGACCCTATGTCGGGATCGGGAGGGAGTACGTTGGTGTCGTTGTGGAGGGGTATTTTGTCCCAAGGTACGGCCACGTCCCCTCCCCCGGGAACAGGATGGAAAGGGCGACGAAGAACGTGGAAGTTTAGGCGGAACGGTTCCGGTATTTTCTGACAGGGCCAGTTGTCACTGGGTGGATGAGATTTGGTGATAGCAGTGGAACGTGGTCGTCTGGTTTGGCGAGTACTGAGAGGTCGTGGCTTCTTAGAGACATCAAGATGAGGAGCAACTTTTGGAATTAGACCCCTAAAGAGCGATTCCAACTCGTGAATCGGCTGGTTCCGGAGGAGATGGCGTGTGGAATTGTGCAGATTCGAAGTCGTGTTGAGCGCAATTTCGCGCAGAAGAAAGGTCGAGTTGAACAGGGCCCTTGTAAACCAATTCATAGCATGGTAAGTTGCGAAGCAACTCTTGCGGAATACTTGATGAATCAGGAACGCAAGTTGTTTCGTGTCGAGAGGGGGAGGATCGGCATGAAGGCGTTCACATAATGCATTGGCAGCGGTGCTAAGGACGTCTGACTGTGATGCCGCCTGCAATCCAAGACGGAGAAGCCGATCATTGTCCCGGAGCACATAAACAGGAACCGCAGCACGCCGGGGCAGCAACAAAACGGAACCTAAGTCGAGCTTGGTATCGGCAGTGAGAAATTCGGACTGCGGATGTGGATTGGCCGTTCCGTCCCCCGTGGGGTGGAAGAAGAAGTTCTCCCGGCCAGACCGAAGTGGAGGAGGTTCCTTGTCTTATTCTAAGGGAGAACCGTTGCCGAGAAGAATCCCACCGTTTCGTAGCAAGGTCGTGAGCAGAGTGGTAGATTGGCCTAACAGAGGTTGTTGAAAAGGGAGTTGATCCCTCAGGCCAAAACCAAATCCCGTTGCCAGACCCCGATTTTTATTGGGTGGCTCCGCGGATTGAGATGGCTTTTAAAGAAAACAGTCTGGAACTATTTTTCCCACTGTCTTGAGTAGGTCCGGGTGCGGAATGTCAGTCGGGTCAGGATCATCAGGGAACTGTGAATTGGTGTATTCCGAAAGGGAAGGATCAGGCGCGTAGTACGGATCGTCTTCTTCGTCGGCCAAAGGAATCGGAACGACTGGCAAAGGCTGGGATGGTCCGGGAGCCGGATCGGCGGAACGTGACTTCTTCTGAGTGGATGCAAGCCAGTTGGTAGTATAGTCGGAAATGGGAACTTTACGTTTGAAGGCACGAAGAGATGAGTCCATCAGAATATTCACCTGGGAACCAGTCAGGGGACCAGAGGAACCAGGAATAGAGGAGCGACCACCATGTCAGTCAGAACAGGAGGATAAATCCACAGGAGTGCAAGGCGAAACCGGAGTGGCAGCCAATTTAGCCGCAACCTTGCGAGCCTTAAGTTGCAGCTTTAAACGAGCGTAGCGTTCCTTAGTCTTGGAGAGTTCCTTTAGCGGGCGAAGGAAAATTTTTGTACAGTGTGCAATAACTGTGCTTGTCAGAAATTACGGCAGATTTTAGTGCCACCGCGATCACAAAGACAAAAGGCTGGGAGAGAGTGAAAGAATACCTGGACAAAAACATTCTTCCTTGCAACAGACGGCGTTCCATCGTCCAATTTTTTGCTTGAGTCGAAGCTAGCAAACAACAACTATGAAAGCCGGATTCATTAAATCCGATCGTACAAAAATAAGGTGGACTTTACCTTTTAAGGGACGTTCATGTGGAAAATTACGACTTGATGGAAGCGAAACGGCAGCAATGCTCCTTCATAGAATTTCCAAGTTAATAAAATGCATGAATTCGATATCGATGTAGAAAAGGAAAGATAGCGTTTCACGGTTTTTACGGCATAAAGGGTGAAACTCCGCCGTCATGCGAAGGGTGCGCTCCGGAAAGCTGCCTGAAGCAATACATCAATAAAATTATCCTTCCTTTCCAAATATTTACGTGTTGTGAGCAATTGCGACTTAGCAACAAGAAGCAGAAAAGTGGTACGGCCTTCACAGGTCCGTGCCCAAGCGATGAGGGGAAATGGCGGAGCTATTACATTATAATGAAATGGAAGCAGTGCCCATAGAGGGAAGCTAGGTTATTATAATTAAAAATTATGACTATTGGGACAAAATTATATTAATTTAATGTGGGCATTGAAAAGCATAAAATAAACGATTTTCGCATATAGTACTGTTAGTACTTTGCAGATATAGGCGCACGAGCCGGGGGGGGGGGCGGCGGCATGGCCCCACCACTTTTTCTGGAACCAATAATAGCCCCCTCAGTTTTAAGAAATCAGGAGAAAGAAAAAAGTTCTTTTGTTAACTTTTCATTTTAACATTGGTTTGGCATTTTAATTTCTGTTTTTATTAATACCACGTATAAATTTTTTATTTAACTTAATTATGGCTGGCTATTTTCGAGCACATGTCTTCAGATCGAACATTGAAACTGGTCAGAGCATATCTAACACAACTAGTCCAGAATCAGGAACCACACAATACATATCCTGGTTAGTATAAGGTATAAATAAGAATCCAAGCACGCCGAAAATCCAAAAGGACAGAAAAAAAAATCCGTGGAAACCACAAACTATCCCGTGGTATTGCATAGGAACAGGTGACGTTTAAAGACACCGAGGGAGGGCACGCATCTGACATCAGGTAGAGCATTCCACGCTCTGACCACCCTGACACCAAAGCAAAACCTCCGAACATCCACCTGACATCGCCGAAGAAACAAAGTACGACGTCCAGCAAACTTATCCACCCGAAGAGTTAGGAGCTTCCTCCAATCGATGTCAACGAGTCCGCTCAGGAGCTTGAAGACACAAATCAGATCGAGATTTTGCCTTCGATCAGCAAGGGTGTCCACCCCAAGCGAGCCCAGCTGATCCTCATAATCAGAATGCCGTAAATTCCAAAACATCCTCGTAAATCTCCTTTGCACCGCCTCAACATTCCTAATGTCACCCAACAGAAACGGGAACCAGACAGGAGAACAATATTCGAACAGAGGTCTGACTAAGGCTTTATAAGCTGGCACCAACACATTCTGCGACCGTGTAGGAAGTGTCTGCCGTAAAAGCTAAGGGCTCGGTTAGCCTTGGTCGCAACAGCAGCACTGATTAGCCCGCTTTCCATTCGCCGAACCAACCACTCCCAATCATTTTAAGACTCAAGCACATTAAGGGACACTTCACCAAGTTTGTAAGAAAAAGCCAGCTTTCCTGGCCGCCAGCCAATAAGCAGGGTGTGGCATTTCGCAATATTCAAAGTCATCATAACATCTTTGCTCCACGCCACCATCCTGTCCAAATCACACTGAAGTGCCTCACAGTCCTCAATGCTACAAATCTTACGGCCCATCTTGCCGTCATCAGCAAACGCCCAAACACGGGAAGTGATATCATCCCAGGCATGGTAAGAGAACACAACAAACAGAAGGGGGCCAAGGACACTGCCTTGGGGCACACCACTTGTGACGGTCTTCCACGAAGAAGCTTGGCCGATCACCACAACCCTCTGTAAATTAAGAATTCGAGGTAAAGAGGTAAATTAAGTTGGTAGTCTTGAGGTTAAATATTAGAGATTGGACATTAATGTCCAAATATTTGGAAATGGATCTGGACTAAACAACAGGCAAACTTAAAATTGAGATTTAACAGGTTATTTGATGCCAACTTTTTTTTTAAAGGCTTAAGAAACGTCCTGTCTTATTATCTGCAAAATATTAACCTTCAGTACATGCTTAAATCACCTGATTTGGATATTTAATGCCTGACACAGTTTTAAAACTGTCTATTCATTTTAAATCTCAAAGTGACCTGAGCTAATCCTCCGCTAGGATCGCTCTTGGCATCTCCTTTATGCCATTGGTATATCTCCTTTATATGCAGAGGATATAATTTCCTTGATTCACAATGTCAAATACGCGAACTGCATGACTCTAAATTTGTAAAGAAGTCAAATTCTTCCAAAATTGTAATGTCGGCTTGCCGAAAAACGATTGGAGAGGATACACGACCTCCAAAAATAAAAAAACCCGTGGAACATTTTTTTTTCTCTCGGCGACTCGGCCGGGGAAAGACCCCAAATTCAAACGCCTGTATCATCCAAGAAAATGGACCAATCCGTCTCATCTAAACAGCTCTTAATAGCCACGAATTTTATCTGTTTTCCCCCGCAAACAGAGCACGAAAATTCTATTTAGAAGTCATTCTACGGCATTTAGAAAAACGCACGAAACGGAAGCCGTAAAATCACCATAGCGCACGAGACGCCATTTTCGACACTTGTAAAAATTTGTATTTACTTTTTATTTTCACTTAGGCATAAAGCCAAAGACATTAGCTTAGTGTTTGATAGAAGGTACTTAACCTCCTACTTAATTGTACAGACAACTTTGTGAGTGTGATATTTTTTATTGTGTTGAACTGCAGCAACTTTTATGAAAAATTTCCGCAGCGATCGTCACCTGTCCTTTAACTTTAATGTTATTTATTTTACTCAAACTAAAATGCGTTGTAGCATTCTCTGAGCTAATATATTAATTCTTTTTATGCATTCTTAATAATAATCTTTTGCCCCAAAACGCTACCACTAGTCCAAAATATACAGACATCGGCAATCACCGGACACACATTTTTGTGTATATATGTTTTGTTTTAATTCTCTGAAAAACCTGACTGACCCATCCGAATGTTGCTACTAGCTTGCTCTACTATTAAAAACCAAAAGATATTTATAAAAGATCTCTTTCCATGCAATCCGAAAGTCAAACTGTGCTTAAAAACTTCGAATCCTCAATTCCCCCTCCAAGCCAAAACTAGTTGTGGTGTCTAACACTGCTGTTTCCAGTTAAAGCTTATAAAATTTAATAGTAATGCTCTCTGCATTACCCAAAGCCAAGTAATAAGCTTTAACAAGAGCCTATTCACGTTGCAAACATGTAAATATTCAATCCGTAGCCAATAATACAAAGTAAAGGCCTATTTCCCAATGTTCAATTGAGTAAAACTCAAAACAGGCCTGTCTTTTCCATCTTACATGTCCTTACTCCTTCAAACAACTCTGCACCCAAACCCTTTGCGATACCGACTTCTCCTCCCACTTTCCATTGTTCTCCAGGCCCTCAGCCAATCAGACCCCCGTAGCTATCCTCGGCGTCCGCGCCGGTTATGTGCATAAAACCCCAGCCCCAGAACGCAATCGTTAGCGCAGTTCACAGATCTCTTAAGCTAGAAGGGTCACGCCGGTCGGGTGTGGAGATGTCACGTCCGGGATTGCCATGCCGGGCAAAATGGTAGTGGTTTTAAGTAACTAGTTTAACTTTAGAAGTTTATCTTTAGGACCCCCCAATTCTAAATTTATAGTCTAACTTAAATTAACCTCTAGCTTGGAGTCTTTATGGTTGGTAAGTCTTATCGGCATTGCTGGTCTTTACCACCATAATGTTAGAGTAGGCATCTCTTTCTAAAAAGCCAGTTTCTTACTTTGTTCATTCTTTAATGTAAACAAAGGGACGGCTTGATCCTCGCGAGGAAAAATAACTGTGGGACGACTTGAAAACTACAGTTGTCAAATATAGTTGCAACTTAGCGGACGCGGTTCAGCTTGCTGGGTATTCCTGGATAGGAACCCAAGATAAAAATGCTTTTTCTTGTCTAAATTACGTGTTTAAGAACAAACATCGTTGTTCTTGTATCCAAGTGAATTTCTAATGTAAATTCTTGATTTATTTGTTTTTGCAAACTTGTAAAGACTCAAACTAGTGAACTCCACATGTAAAGTGTTTATTTTTTCATTCTGATGTTTTAAAATAAAAACCAAGAGTTTTTAAACCTCAGGTTCGTTCCCTAGTGAGATTAATTGTTTTTGAGTGTAAATTATTATGTAGCCCATTTTAGCTTTATACTTCGTTTTAACAGTTAAATAATCCACCGTTGGTGGCAGTGTATTACCGGAAGCATTAAGGTTAGGCCTAGAATAGGACACTGACGCTCCATCCCCCAAGCCAAGACTGTAGCCCATGCTGTGTTTATTCTTGTAAAAAGTCTAAATAACCACGCAACCTGATGCAAAGAAGTACTCGTCAACCAAGGATGTAGGGGGCGCTACAAGCACCTCAGCCGTCGTAGCGTCCGCCGCTACAAAATCGCTTCTAAAATTAAGTGAGGAATGTTGCAGCACTTCAGCGACTCCAGTTTCCAATACATCGACCGTCAAACCTCCACTCGATATTCGCTTACAAGCGCTTAGTAAAGATGTCAATGCACGGATCGTGTTTTTGTCTGATGAGACGATCGCGAAGCATTCGGGGAATCCCCAGCCTTCAACAATCGCTACAAATGATGCTTTGGCAGCTGACGCGGTAAGTTCACCTTCTGATTCCTTTACATTCAGTGATAACACTCAGTTGCAAGAAAGCAACTTACAAACGGTCATTTCTGAGGAAAAGAAAGGCCACTAAGGTAGACATAAACTTACAAATGGACTTAATGCGTTCAACTGTTAAACGTCAAAGTAAATTCTAATGTTGACAAGCAATTTAATGGTTTTGAGATCACATTATCAAGTTGTCAGGCCTAACAAGATTCAGCAGTGTCATCTAGCGAGCCTGCGGTGCATCAAACACCAAGCATTCCCAGGGTCAAGGCTGACAATACGACGATTCGCTAAATGCCATTTCGCCTGCTGTGGAAAAAGAAACGCCGTGCTTCAAAAAAACCGACAACGCATCGAATATCAAAAAATCGAAAGAGAATGCTGCAAAAGTAGATATGAATAAAGTCGATAAAGAGAAAAAGCTTGAAAAAGGGTCAAAAGTAAGAAAGGTTTCAATTACGGACAAGATCAAACCGGAGTCTTGTAAACCAGGCAGAGCTGTAGTAAAGAATGTCAATGCTCTAGAAAAACCTAAATCGCACAAACCTTCGTGTGTAATTAGGTCTAACCCATCCTAAATGTCTCCTAGTCAAGAAATGACACAAAAGGAGATGGGAAACATCACGGGTAATGGCGATACCCAAAATGAGACTGACCGATATTCTGTGTTACAGAATAAGATTTTATTCCTTCAAATCGAACTCGATCGACTAAAACAAAAGGGAGAAATAAAGCCAAAAAATCGCCAGACTCCTTCTGTGAAGGAAACAAAAGAACTTTTAAAGAGTGATAATAAAACAAAACCTCACAAAGAGAGGAGTACAATCGCCTTTACTCCGTTCTTCTTCCTCTTCAAGGCGAACTGTTATTTCTCCAGTGAGGCAAACCGCCAACAGGCAAAATGCCATAATGCCGTTTCGCCAAAACGCCACAACATTGTTCCTTCAAAGCATCCAAACGCCATTTCATCAAAACACTGTTTCTCAGAAGAGAATTAAAAAAGTCAGTTCTACACGTAAAAAGTGTAAACGAGCGCCAGCGAAAAACGCCTGTTTTTCAAAAATGAAATTTTTTTTTCTCGAGGCACCCAAATGCCTCGCCGAGGCATATTTGGCCGTTTTCGCAATAATGGTCCGATTTCCACAAACTCTTCGACATTTAATAGCCTGTCAAAATACAAGACTCTTGGGGAAGCCCAAATCCGGACTTTCTTCCTTGAAGACCATTGAAACTACATTTGAAGATTGACCAAAACCAACCACATCGCACCTTCATTATGGCCGCCATTATAAAACTTCATCTTCAAACTGTATCTTCATTTTATCCTTTTCTTTTAGGGCAAAAAGCCCAAACATATTAGCTTAGTGTATTGTATGAGGTTTGTACAGACAACCATTTTGAAGTGTGATATTTTTTATTGTGTTTGT
>JAHWFP010096160.1:3518-13953 GCA_023313725.1 Lithobius niger
ACGCTAGCTATAAAAGTGGCGAGTATGTCAAGAATTGCTTCAAAATGGCGGGAATATCACAAGTGTAAAAAATGGTGAGATTTCAAAATGGCTTCAATGTCACGCAAGCTATAAAAGTGGCGAGTATGTGAAGAATTGCTTGAAAATGGCGGGATTATCACAAGTGTCAAAAATGGTGGGATATCAAAATGGCTTCAATGTCACGCAAGCTTTAAAAGTGGAGAGTATGTCAAGAATTGCTTGAAAATGGCGAGAATATCACAAGTTTCAAAAATGGTTGGGTGTCAAAATGGCGTCAATGACGTCATCAAAAATGGTGAAAATGTCAAAAATGGGATCATGTGATCGAGGCATCAATGTCAAAATGGCATAAATGTGTTTCTGTGACAACAGCTGGGGTGTTAGGGAGGGGGGAGCAAAATGTGTACAAAAACTGTTCAGTTGATTCAGTGTGCAGCTTCCAATCCACGGCTGAAGATGCTTAAGAAATGTGGTGTGTGTGTGTTACATTTTGTGTTATGGCAACGTTAGGTGTATAAACTTTAGTATTTACTTTATGCATACTAACCCAACAGGGATGAGATGCTTACCTCCTATCGGTTGATTTCCTTCTTTTTCTAGCTTTGAAATAATATACCTAAAAATGCATTAAAATGCCAAACAATTCTACCAACTGGGATATATCCTAGTTTTTCACCCAGAACCGTTTAAAAGTCCGAACTTTTTTCCGAAGTTCATTTAAAAAACAAATAAAAACAGACACATTTTCTGGATCTAAAATTCATTTCGAATTTGAAAACTTAATTCCTGCTTTATGAGACAGGTAGTCTACTTTCAAATCCGTCGTGTATGTGCACAGTGGACACTGCAGTTTTTTTTTTTATCAAGCGTGTTTACCAGCCGGAGTAATGAGACAGACTACCAAACAGACTCTTCGTCGGCTATGGGCTCTATATGGCCTACTGTGGCTGTTCGCCTAAGCTGTAATGGGTCTAACCCAAGGAAGCCAGCAAGGAGGTCTGGGGAAGTGCTGTAAGTTTCTCCAGCTGGGTGCTGAGAAGAACCTTCAGAAGCTGAAACATTTTACCGTACATCACTACTGTAGCCGATTTCTGGAGATCCTTTTTTTCAAACACATGTAGTAGGGAAAAAATTGTGTTTTGATTTACTTTGGTTTCCCAATTACTTGTACCACTGCATATGGAGGAAAAAAAACCTTGCACCTTTGAAAAAATACCTAGAACCCTTGAACTTGGTTTATAATTTAAGTTGATGACAGCACGCAATTTTTTAATGTATGCCACAATTGTACCCATCATTAGAATAAACCAAGGCCACCACACCATTTTATTCTGTTTTATTTTAAGTAAATATACGTGTGTACGGCTTTTCATGGCCGTAACCACAGCAACCAAGTCCACAACAAGTCGTACAAACCCAGACGAGCCATATGAAACCCCATAAACAACAGTTATTTGTTCCCATGGGTCAAAAGGGCTATAAAAGTAACGATTTCGCCGAACAGCGTTTTTATTCGTGGGTTTATGAAACTGCTTCCAATCCTGTTTTTGTATCTGGAGCAACACCTGGTGGGGTAGTGTCACTTTCGTTTTATCGCACAATATAGGTTAAATATACATGTTCCCAAGAACAACACAATGGACACAGACTAGGGGCGCATTTACGCCATCACTCACCTTAACCTTCCTTCTCACAGCAAGAAGCTAGAAATTATGTGAAATGTCCAACATGGCGGCGGTTGTAGCCCTGCCGGCTCACAACGAAAACGGTCAATATTTTGAGTTCAGAAGGGACTGGGAAAATCGCTTCGTCAGAAGGAATTCTTCATCTTATTGTCACGCATAACAAGACTGCAAGCATTTACTTCAACGATGTCGGATTTAGCTAATCCAGGTAGCGTTGCTACCATGGCAACGACATGTCTGCCATCGCGATTAAATTCTAGCTGCAAGAATGCAAAATCGAATCATTGCATAAACGCGCCCTAACAGCAGTCTTTTTGTTGTTGTCGGTCTGCCTATCAGTAAATAAATAAACAAGGAGTGTTAGTTGTTGTTGGAGGCGAAACGAACACGCATCCAAGATGGCTGCTGCTGCTATTGAGTCGACTGTAAAGTTTGTAGTTTAGTGTGATAGTATATAACCCATCATGGTGTATCTAAACTATGGTTGTACTAAAGTATCCAGCAGGATCTTTGGTCAAAACGTGCTTAGGCGACTATAGATTGGACAACATGGCCGACGAAAGGGCCACTGATTTGATTGATTTGTCCTGTTGTCGCTTTCTGACAGCCGAGGGCGGTTGTTAGAGCCCAGAAGAATGCCAACTGAGAAGCTACCGCTTTTTCCCTTGAAAAGCTTTCTGGATACACGAACGTGTCGCTATTTCCATGCGCAGAGAAATAGCTTAACTGTGGACGAGTACTAACTTTAAAAATAATAAAAAATAATAACTTTTAAACCTAATTGAAAAATTGTCAGTAAATCTACGTAAAATTAAATCGCAACACAACTAATGAAAACCCCGTTTTAGGGGCTGGCTCTGCTGATGACCAGCCCTCCAATGCTAGCAAGCAATTCCCTCTATAACATCGCCTCGTACCGGCCATATTGCATGTGTAACCCTCTAACATAGTAGCTCGGGCCTGATAGTTTACTGGTCATGGTCTGTGTTTCGTAATGGCAAATTATTTCACAATCGAAACCCAACCCTAAATAAATCAACGCCGTAGAATAAGAATTAGTTCAAAAGCTCACAATTCCTGGTCTTACGCAAACAACGATGTTTTAGAGAAGAGAGCCAATACTACGATCTGAGCTCTGAAAGGATGCAGTAACTAGGACATCACAGACATTCCTTACTGAAAGAACAGTGTTATCTATAATTCTATCCGGACTGCGTTTGATCTAAAAGCTTTCTTCTGTCGCGGCCTTCGTTATCAATGTTCTGCTTTGTGGTTAGATTGCTGTAAAATGTAAACAAACTTCCATCTTAACATCCGTGGACTACAGTTAGGTCCTCGGATGCTACGACGGATGTTTGTTTGTCCTTTTTCCACTGCCGTTTCAATTCTCTACCGTAGAGTAACTGGTTTAGAACGTAAAAAAGTTGGTATCAGTATTCCAATCAGCAATTAACAGAAACCATGATACTGATGTAAACAAAAATGTAAAGGTAAGTAGAGCGGAGAACGTAAGGCACTATTTTAATGAAAAAATCATCAGAATCAGTATTTAAGTAAGAAATAACTATTTAAGGCGTGGTCTTAACACCGAATATGTATAAGCTATGGTGGAGCCGAACACTATGTAACCAAGCGTCGCTTAAAATTTGTATTGGGATCTTGCCTTATTTTTTTTTACGGAATTTTGTTTCGTTGATTTTGTGGATATTTCTCACATATTTTGTGGATATTTCTCACATCCTTAGTCCTTATATTCGACGTTTTTTTTCTGTTTTTTTTTTTTTAATTCCTTGAGGTTATGAAAGGTTAATAAACTCATTACTTAATCTCGTCGGCGGCAATTTTTAACAATAATTTTATAATTCAATTAAGTATTTAATTATTATAATACATCCCTTGTTGTACTTACAAAGTGGAAAACCTCTGGTCAGGGCTCTGACGAATAAATTGAATTGGAAAACAAAACGAACTCGTTTGTTGTTAAGGTAAGCTTTAACTGAACTGAAGTCAAAACAGGATATGAACACAAACAGGCTTTTTTGTAAATGTTGAGATGCCAGTGTTGTTGTTTTAGTGTTTAGTTGAAAAACACAAATTGCAACGTTTTAAAGCTGTCGTGCCTCGCCATCAGCGAACAAAGCACACCAATTTGCTGGGGTCAATAAAAACACATAGAACTGGACAGTTTAATGGACATAGAAGTTAAGTGTTTAGTTTACGGGAAACCTCACTGCTGTATGCAAATGTTCTCATTGACCCGTTTTTACTTTTCTTTAAATGATACACGTAGGTAAGCTGACGACTGGCGAGTGCGTGCGTCGTTAGTACTACTTGGCTAAATGACGTAGCGGAAAAACGGTAAATAAAACTAATCGTCACTTATCATTAGTGAGAGGATGAACGGAAATGAGACGACGGAAGATTACTGCAGAGTTAACTGGAAAAAAAGTATATTTCTCTGTGTGAGGTGTACAATTTAATTCAGTCCTAGCAACAGAAAGAAAGAAAAAAGACTTCATTTTCTTTCTTATGTAGGATGATCTGCAAAGCCTAGGAAGATAAGGGATTTGGTAGAAAATCCAGAATATTAACTATGCTAATAGAACGTTCAAGGTTTTGTCGGCTGTGTCACTGTGCATGGTGAAGTTCTGTTGTTCGTCTGCCACCACATTTTACTGCAAATCCTACGATCTCATTAAAATTGTCGATGTACAATGAGTGTTAGTGGTTGGGGGGGGGGGGGGCGTCCTAACTTGGCCATTCTGCAGAAATATCAAACATTTGCGATGTAGGAACATTGAAATTGATTTCCGTGAAAAAACCGGAAGGTGAAGTTGCTTTGGCTAGATAACTAGAAAAATTCTCACTAGTAGGAAACATTGACATAAACCAATTTTGTTTAAAAAATGTTCTTCCCCTTATCATATTGCAAAAGGATAGATACTGAACTATAATTTTCTTTTTCCTTAACGCTGCCATTAACTCTTTTGGTAATTCCATCTGTATTTATGTCAGAGATAACACGTTTGTCCTTGTGGCGGTGAAATAATGTCGTCTCGATTGATTGACTCCCTTTATTGTCTCGACATTAACCTCTTTTCCGGCTGCTTTGTGTTTATTTATTTATTTATTTTTTTAATTCTCTAGACGAGATGTTCTTGTTTTAACCTGTTGTGTGTAGCCTGTTGTGTACAAGGAACATATTATTTTGCCTTGCGGGTTATAAAATACGAACAAGTCAAGTCCATGTAACGCCCAGATCACGAGAAACGTAGCAATACTCCAAAAGGACAACTTGCGAACAGTTGTTGAACCAACTGTTAGCTTTGCTCGCTCCGATGGCGTCGATCCATGCTTCATTTAGTTTATTCATCCGAAAATCGGTGTACTATCGATTTATTAAGACGCAGTTGTTAGTCACAATTCGTTTGTCACATTCTGTTGAATATCTGCAGTTCACATACATTAAAAAGTGTTGTACATTGAAAACGTTTATTAAACGCGGAAATCGCTCGCTTTGCTTGCTCATTCCGCGCACCACCGTGCTTCAGAAACGCCACTGTTTCGTAACCTACAGGTCAACCATGCAGATAAAGCCACCCAGTTTTAAGATCTGTATGTCACGTTGCTGGTTTTAATAATGATACTAATTTTGTCGTCGTTTTAGATGCGATATTTGTTTGTTTTTATTAAGTTACTGTAGCCTAAATGTTTGATTAAATCTGACATCATGAGGTGAGCAGTTTTCAGAGCACTTTTTGTGTATTTGAGCCAGATTTCAGTACAAGTGAGAAGTGATATTGTACCAAAAACGAAAACTGGTAAAAAAAAAAATAAAAAAAAAAAGAGGCTGCAAGTTGAACGGTTCGCCTTGTCAAAGGAATAATGATATCAGATTTGCAAGCTAAATCTTGTTGACGTCAGGCCAAACAAAAAAAAAAAAAAATGGTTTGGTTTGCTTTACCCGACCGACCCTATTTTTACGAGCTGACCCTAAACTTTTTTTTCCGTCTTAACGAAAAAAAAAACCTCCCTAATTTGACGCTCCATCCTACAACACAAAAATGGTTGAAATGCTTCCTAGAAACAGGAAAAATGTTGCTCCGTGATCATGAATGTGTCTTTATTGCATAAAAAATATTAAATTGCAATTTTTGAAGTAGCCTAAAGACTTTCGAATTTAGTAACAAAAAAAATTAAATTTCGACCGACCGACCCTATTTTTTTTTAACTACGTAACGCAAACCAAACAATTTTTTTGTTTGGCCTCAGCCTGATGTTGCTTCCGAGAATTTTACATCGTGGCGAAAGTATTGGTGATATCGCTCCTTTAAAGGGCTGACCCATTCTCGACTTGGTGGCTTCTACCTGTTCTTGTTTTGGTTATGATATCACGTCTTTCTTTTTTTAGCAGGCAAAGGAGGGAACTAATCTACATGTTTAAGGTTTTACACGGGCTTATTCCAAAGTTAAAAAACTTGTCTCGCTGGTGACCCCACAGGCACTTTTCGTAGCATTGCGGAAGGTACGGAAAATCGGTCAATTTTTTGCCATCAACCAGACTGGTGTTAATACGAGAGGCTCATCATTTAGACTGGTAGTGGAAAGGCCACTTTATAATAATGTACGGAACTCATTCTCGTTCGGGTGGATCAAGGCTTGGAATAACCTGCCAGAGTATATTGTTACAGCTCCTTGAGTGCTTTCCTTTAAAATGAGATTGGATAATTTTACGGGGTGTGAAGTGAAATTTGGGTACGATTGACTTTTTCTGCAGTTGCGGTATGTATTCGTTACATATGCCTTATTATGTAGTATTGACTGTAAACCTGTGTTATCTTGTTTTGACCGACTCCTAGAGTTCAAATTGACTATAGTGGAAGTAACAGGAGGAAAAAGTTTGAAAGGAAAAGTATGTTTTTCTGTTTCTTGTCATTTTTGATTTGAGACTCCTGTCTCCCGATCTTTCCGATGGTTTGTTGTTATTGTATTTAATTTTGGTTTTTGATATCGTCAAATTCCATTGTAGAAACCGACGACAAATGGGTTGTTATAAATAAATAAATAAAGCGAGTGCTATAACCTGTAAATACCCGGCGACCCGACCCCTTTCCTTACGCTCCAACCTCCAACATTGACAATTTTTGTTAACGATCACGCATCTTTGCTAGGGACTCGTCCAAGTTTAGCAGCCACCAAAATAAGTGCGAATTTAGATACCACGAACGTAACACTTCACTAGCCATGCACCACACTTTTAAGGTCTAACCTGCGTGCAATAATGGCGGCCACATTCCTCGTTTTGACGGGTGGCGTATGACAAAACAGAAAAATCCCTCAACCTGGATGCAAAAAGCATTGAGCCGCGAAAACATGACTCAACGATTGATCTTGTCGCTCGACCAATCGGGCGTTGGCAAGGCGGGGGCGTGAATTTATCCGATGTAAGTGTTGGCTATGGGTGAATGGTGAGAGACCAATGGAGGGCAGCGATTGCCCCGGGCAAACGTGACGATAGGAATATGGTACAAAAAAACAAAACTGAAAAGGTTGCTGAACTGGAGCAGACAAGAGGGAAGTGAGTGGCTTTCATTAGGAGTTTACGGACAAGCCAGGAAAAAAGCATGGTGGGATGCTAAGAATCTCGATGGATTAAAAATGTAAGTTTGGTGTTGTTATTTTTGTTATTTTTGCTTACTGCGATTGTAGTATTCCCGAGACTAAACAAACCCTTGATTTTATTAATATGCACAAGTTGGTGTAAAGCATTTCGAAGCTGTAACATTGCACTCGTTAAAATTGAGGTCGAATAATTAACAAACGGAAAGTCAAATAGATTCGGTTTCGCTTTTAGCGTCCGAAAGGCAACTGAAATAGGTTTGCAGCATCAATATGTATCTTTGCGCTAAGAATTTTATAATAATGATCTACATCACCAACAATTTACAAGACGGAAACCGGAAATTGGTACAGATGAAGGTTCACAAACAGCAAAGCTTAGGCTTGAATGCCGAATCCTACACTTACGCAATCACCAACAATGATAAGTTTACAGGTAGGCCGCCATGGTAGGGGGAAGGAAGGCTGCTCCCCACTCTCAAAACCACTCCGATCTTTAAATTTGATTTAAACGTGCTTACGTTTAACGGATTCCAGGAAATAAATATGTAACCAGGAATGCCCCCCCCCCGGGGGGGGGGGGGGGGGGGGGGGCGACAACAAAGTGTGTGATTATACTGACCCATGTTCTATCTATTTTCCGGGTCACGACCCTAGTGGCCAGTTGCTGAACGATTGGTGGCAGGAGGGATAATATACGTTAAAAATGCTCTGCGTTGGTTAACCTAATAAAATACGTTAATTTATTGCTCTAAAAAACTGAATTTTTAATAACTTTGAAACAGACAAGATAAAACCATGTGGTTTGCGGCACTTAGAGCTAGAATTATATATTAGTATCTTTCTGGCTGCGTTTTGTAGATTTACGGGAGCGGCGTGCACGGGGAAGGGAGGGAGGGGGCGATCGTTGCCCTTGCCATTTTCGCAAAATGCCCCTTTTTGTAAAGGAACAATTGGCATTTTTATACCGACATTTGCTGGTGGGGTGGTGCGTATTGGCCCAAAACGGCAAACAAAGGTCTAAAGAAGACAAACACGGTAAAATAAAAGGGTAGAAAAGGGCAAAAAGAGTGTGCAAAGTAAAAAAAATAAGTTACCCAGAAAAAATGTGAATAAAAATCTTACTGTGCCCTTTTATTAAAAGTTGTCCCTTCCTTCTCGGAGATGTGCGCACGCGTCTGGTTCCAGGGACAAACTTTTAAAAGAATGTAAACAAAGTTGTCAACGCTCCTCCTTTAAGTAGGCTCCTTTCATTGTCAAAGCCCCCTTCAAAACCCAAGCCGTCTTGTTTAAATATTGGCAGTGCATCGATCATCCGGTGCAGGAGATCGGTTACATATACTGGATCTGTATCGGCAATCTGCTAAAAGTGGTAGTCCTATTGGACAAAAGCATTAGGCCCTACTAATAAATCGAGCGTGACTCACCGTGTTGTTTGAGCCCTTAGTGACTCAGTTCGTTCTTGTCAATATCGACGTTTTTACTTTCTCGGTAAACCCCGTAGTCATTGGAAGTAAACAACCGAGTTATTACCTGTCATTTACGTGTTTGTTTTGAGTTAACCTAAAATTAAGTTCCCGAAAGCCCACCTGAATGACCAAATTAATTGACTTACTGGCACAGAAAACGACCACTGGGGCACGTTGTCATACTGAGTATATGTACACAAAACGAGACGAGACGAAGTGATAACAACAAGCATATCGAATAATGAAAATGAGTCTTCGCGTTAGGCCTACGACCTTACTGCATTTTTTTTTTGTACAGAATTAAATAGTTGATTCAGCTACAATGACAACTGAAGGAAGCCCTCACCCCACAAGAGCAGATGTGTAAAGAAAAACAAACCCACAGGGTGCCTTGCCAACGAAAACAAAGCAAATAGAAGTATCAACCTCATAATAAAAAAGAAATATAAAATATTAATGAAAATTAAAAAATCACTTTAAAAATCATTCAAAGCTAGGAATGTAACATGTATATGATCCTTTGCACGCTTACAATAACTACGATGTTTCATCTCTGTGTGTGCATGTACTAATTTTCTAATAATTACCATGAGATCAAAAATCTAAAAGACAAATACGGTAAAAATTAATTATTCCAATAGATTGTCGAAGCAAAATTATAAGACACTAGTCTAGGAATTATAAATTGGAATGTTAAAATACGAGAATCATTCCGGTTTGTGACGACGCAATTAATGCGTTCATGCTGGTTCGCCTATTAGGCTCAATGCCAACTGAGACAGTAGCTGTATTCAGCGCGATCAGCACATGGCTGTTATAAGGCAGGCCGGATGTCCCTTTAATACTTAATAACTAGCGGTATCCGGTGATACAGGAAGCCGTGTTGTCAAACTGTCTCGTTTGTTTGTGTTGCGAAAGTAGAGTAGTGCGTTTAATTGGGGCTGTATCTATGAAGAATCGGCACGCTCGCCCCCCCCCCCTTTTTTTATTGCTGCTGTGCAAAGAATGAACATGAATGTCCATTTTCATTGCTGCCGTGCAGAGAACGCATTTGCCCGGCCCTTTTTCATTGCTACTGTGAAAAGAATAAACACACTCGCACTTTTTCATTGCTACCACGCGAAGAATGAACATACTCTTTCTTTTCATTGATATATGCAAAGAATAAATATGCTCGCCCCTTTTTCTTTGCTACCGTGCGAAGAATGAACATGATCGTCCTTTTTCATTGCAACCATGCAAATTATGAAACCGAGTGGTTGGAGGTTTTCCTGAGTGCGGTAAATCGTAAAGCAATTGTACATGCAATGTGTAAGTACTTTTATACAAAGAAAGAATGTAATTATGCAATAAATCACTGATTCATCTGCAAGTAGTGTATTATTCGTACGGTAGGTATAGTGTATGCAAATAAGTACATCCATTATTGAATGTTGAATAAGTAAAGGCGCTTGTTCGCCATTTCGATAGCGTTGCCCATATTCTAAACACAGCATCCACGTTCCAGATTCTCCGTCATTCAATAGGCTGATGTGGACTGCTGCGAATAGTGTTGTTCCGTTTTTGATTTTCGCTATTTTTCCTGGCTAGAGCCGAGTGGGGGGGGGGGGGGGGGGGGGGGGGGGGGGGGGGGGGGGGGGG
>JAHWFP010096160.1:20782-38308 GCA_023313725.1 Lithobius niger
TCAGAAAATGGTATTCTCACTTCAGAAAATGGTTCCTCACATCAGAAAATGGTATTCTCACTTCAAAAAAATGGTTCCTCACTTCAGAAAATGGTATTCTCACTTCAGAAAATTTACGAGGATTTTCAGTGATTTCCAGTGATTTCTAATGATTTTCCTGGAATTTCCGAGTATAAGTGATTTAATAATAATAATAATTTGTTGCGATAGCAACGGGTCTGGCAAGGACTGGGGAGTCACTAACAGCCAGCCACAAATACATGTAAATACAGTGTACATAAAACGGCCAAGGAAAGATGATGGTAAGAGGTTTGGGGACACAAATACCTTATCACCAAGGTTAGACCTGCCAGGGACTCGAAAGGCCCCCGATGGCATCGCCAAACGTGATTTCTAATGATTTCCAGGGATCTCCTCGTATGATTTACAATTAATCGGTAGTGGGTGTCCATGGATAAACATGGGTTGCTCACTGTAGGAAATATTGTACAGTAAAATTACAATTCAAGGATTTCCAAGGATTACCAAATATTTCCAGGGTTTACTAAGGATTCCAGGTCGCAGTGAACAGGGATTTTCCAGAGTGAGCAAACCCTGGATGTAACCCTAAAAAATAACCCGTACATGATTTGGATATTTTTTGTTCACCTTCGCAGGGCTTTGGGCGTTAAAGCGTAACATAGCCCTAAGGTGCGTTGGAGCAAGGTTTCTCTTAAGAGAACGAAACCTTCGTCTTTTTTTTTTTGTTTTGTTTACTATCAGCATTTCCTTTCTCTTTTCTCACGGCCTGGGTTCAACGACTCATTGATTTTGTTGACATAATTCGCGTGCTGGGATGTTCCCGCCTACGCCTACAGCACATGACCACCCCCACCCTACGTTCGTAGTATCGATTCGTACGACGTAGTTTATTCACCTGCCTCACGTCTGTTTCTCATAATACCTACAACAAAAACAGTCTGCCTATAAAAATATCTCAATGGTTTTATTATCATACGTTCTTTTCCATCGATCTCTAGTCGGTTTTGGTCTGTTTAGTGGAGCGTTGTTCCGTCTCTCTCTTTTCGCCCTTGAATGAAGGCGCCATTAGTCATGCACCGGAAGTGTGAGAAGTCTGGCGCGAATATTATAGTACTTCCGGTCGCCATATTGAACCGTTCAGGTTAACTAAACGCGGAGTAGATTACACAGAAAGATAGCACAAGAACTGTTGACGTTGAATCGGAACATGGACGTAACGTGGCGGTGGTTCAATTTAATGAAGTCGTTTAGATATGTGAACTTGGTTCAACAATCGATAGCAATTAAATAATATTAGATGCATCCTTTGTTTTTTTTTTTAATTTATCAAATCCTTACATCAGTTGAAGCATTTAATTTAAGTTTTAAGTTTTGAACTTTTACTTTGACTGTCAATAGCGACCGGCCTAACGAGACGAGTTACGACCTGGGGAAAAGGCTGGATCACTACATGACATTTTTGAAGCAAGAGGAAACGTAGGGACGGGAGGGGTAAATTCGCTGATCAACAGGTAGACCTCCGATTATGACAGGGCCAAAGGATTGCTCTAAGTGGTCGGAAGGGCCTGGATGGTCTCTTACACTACGTTGGTTGCAGTGGCAGATTTAGGGGGATGTACTGGATGGAGGCGCAACCCCCTTCAGCACTGAAATTAATATTTTTTTAATGTCTGTATCATCCTACAAGTGGAGATAAAAAAATTAGCCCAACACATTTTTGTTTTGACCTTGTTTGTTTACTTACCCACAAATGAAAAAAGGAAGAAGTGATGAAAGTTTGTCACCTCTGCCTTAAGGGGGAGTCACTTTTTTCAGGAAGCCCCATAGGGGCTCGACATTTCGTCAAAAATTAATTTTGGGGCACAGAAAGATATTGAAATCACAGATGAAAAAGCGTAGCTATTTAGGTAGTAATCAGAAGTAATTGTGGGCAGTCTGTGTGTGGTAATTAGTCACCTTGTCGGTTGTGGTGGTGGGGGGGGGGGGGAGATTCTGAATGAATTTTTTGACAGTAGGGGTTGTTTTAGGCCTGAACTGGTCTACAAGCATGTCCTTTAGAAGCCAGAAAAGTCATAAAAAAGGCTAATAATGATTTTTAGTGGCCAAGACCCCACTGAGGTAGCTTGCTATGCTCCCCCAGACCCAAAACTGACATTGAATTGACATGGAGCAGAACAGTACCCCCTTGAGAAAATCCTAGATCCGCCACTGGTTGGTTGGCATGTTTGGTAGGGACTTGCCACAGCTAGGTGCGCATGTAATTCTACCAATCACAGTGTTTCAGGAGGAGTCGAGTGACGTATGGTCACCGTAAGTCAAGTCATCAAAGCATTTTGCTTCTTATGTTGACGTGAGAAGGTGGTTTGAGATAAACCGACTTGAAAGTGGATCTCGAGTTGAATACGTGGTCCACCTTAAAAGCTTTATACGCTTAAAGCGAAGTGTGTCTTGTCGACTTTGAAACAAAACGACATAAAAACGTCCATGTACCCTGACAGGGCCCATACAAATCAATGGAAAAGGTCTGGAAAATGAAAATAGAATTCCATCCGGAAAAGTACTTAAAGAGTCCTTAGCCTCTTCAGTGCCAGGACTTATTCTAGAGAGGTCATCTTTTAAAGTCATATACTTCTGTCTGTAACATGATCTGACCATCACCACTCGGCTGTGCTTGGCTCGTTTCTCTCAAGTTCTCAACGAATCCTCGTGAAACTCCTTTCTTCGTTTGATTTAGTTTTTGGCATTTATGCGTGGATGTATATTCCTGGGGATTTCTGGACTTTTTGCAGCACTTTCGTTCAACGTTTTACTGGATATTTGTACAATGTTTGGTGCATTTTCGTGCAACGGTTTGCTGCATTTTCGTTCAACGTTTTTGCTACAATTTCGTAAACGTTTTTGCTACATTTTCGTAAAAGCTTTTCTTCTGCAGCTTTTTTGCTACATTTTCGTACACGCTTTTGCTACATTTTCGTAAAAGCCTTTCTTCTTCAGCTTTTTTGCTACATTTTCGTAAACGCTTTTGTTACAATTTCGTAAACGTTTTTGCTACATTTTCGTAAAAGCTTTTCTTCTTCAGCTTTTTTGCTACATTTTCGTAAACGTTTTTGCTACATTTTCGTAAACGCTTTTGTTACAATTTCATAAACGTTTTTGCTACATTTTCGTAAAAGCTTTTCTTCTTCAGTTTTTTTGCTACATTTTCGTAAACGCTTTTGCTACATTTTCGTAAAAGCTTTTCTTCTTCAGCTTTTTTGCTACATTTTCGTAAACACTTTTGCTACATTTTCGCTAACGTTTCTGCTACGTTTTCATACAACATTCTTGCTACTTTTTCATACATATTTGCTACATTTTCATAAAACATTTTTAGTACATTCGCGTACATTTTGCTAATGTTTCGGTTACATTAGCTAGGAAGTTAAACTAACATTTTTTTCCTTATGAAAAATGAGGAAACATCTGTACACATTTCAGGAGTAATTGCGAAGCCAACTATTGGTGCGGGTGTATGTACCCTGCAGCCATTATTAATTGTGTTAATAACTAATCATTAGATGACGTCACATTTTAAGTTATTTGATAATTTGCTCTCTTCCCCGAACCCACTATTGCACTCTTATTCCCAATATTTCTCATGATGTATTCTACAAACAATTCGTTATAAGACAGGATTTGCAGTCTACCAGCTGTTGTCAGCCAACTGTGTCAACGGCTGACGACTAATTGACCTTGTCTAATACATCCACTGTGGTATTGTAATGGCTATTTTTTCCTCCCCACTTTTGTTGTTCAGTTTAGATTTTTGCTTGTTTTGTCATCAAGTCTTGCTTATTTTTTCCTTCTGGAACCAGTATGCCTACATCTGCTGTTTCTGATGGTCGGACTTTAGTTACACTTTTGAGGGACTCTTGAACCACATCCTGTTGATAGAGATTATGACTTAAATACAAATACTCAGCTATTTCCGTTTCCTTTCGAACTTAAATGTCAGATTGCTTAAGCGGCAATTCCCTCGACCTGCAGGCCAGAGGCCGAATCCCCCCCCCCCCCCAGCCATTCTTACACGGCCAACAGTAGCGCTTCGGCCTTTGAGCTCAAAGGTCTGACATTTTAAGTCCAAAAGGCAACATTTTAAATCCAAGTCCAAGATTTTAAGTCTAGCGGTAGAGTTTCGGCCTTTGATCGCAAAGGTCTGACATTTTAAGTCCGGCAACGTTTTAAGTCCAGCGGTAAAACCCGGCATTAAACCCAGTAGGTGTGTTTTTTCAATTTTTAGGGGTTAGTAATTGAAAAAAAAAGGTGCTATGGAGACCATTTTTTCAACAGTTGGTCTTTGACTGACCCAGATCCTTAGTTTAAAGGGAGATACCACTTAGTTTATCTTAGATCGGAGTAAAATGAATGAAGGGATGCTTAATAATCATATTTCCTTGTGATCTGCAATTCACCAAACCGAATTCCAAAAGGAGTTCATAACCAGAGTAGAAACAGAGCCGAGTACATAAAAAAAAAACTCGGCATCAGCACACATCAAAAAAGTAAATAAACAGCAAAACCTTATAAAAGACCAAAAGACCTTGGTATTTAACCTTAACTCAGATTTAAAGGCATCCCATCACTGCGATGTCAACACAAAAAATGCTGGCAATTGTAAATCGATGCTTCATATCTGGTAGCATCCCAATTAAAGTCTGGGCCTTCCGGATCTTCGTGCGACCTACTCTTGAGTATGCAAGCCAGGTGTGGTCGCCCACTCTCTTAGGAGACATTGATAACGTTGAACGTGTACCGCGCAGGTTCACCAAGGGGTTACTCGGTTTCAAAAACCTTCCTTATGACATTCGTCTGGAACGTGCGGGCCTGGAGTCGCTGGAGCTGCGCCGTCTTCATGCGGACCTGCTTCTTACCAACAGGACTGTTCATGGGTTCCTTTCCGTCGATTTACCGTTTTTCGAACTTCATTCGTACAAGGTCACACGCGGGCATTTTAAGCTGGTGGTCCAGCCGGCTCGCACCGAATGTCGAAGAAGCTTTTTCTCGTACAGGGTCACACTGGTCTGGAACGCCCTTCCCGAGAATGTGGTCTCTGCTCGTTGCCCTCAACACTTTAAGACATTACTCAGGGCAAGCAATCTACAACACAATTTCTTTAAGCGTAAGAGCTACCGCTGACTTAATTTAACCACGGGGCCAGTGTAAGTGGCACCTGCCCTTCTGTCCTCCCAATCACTATCGTGGCTAAATCATTATTATTATTATTATAAACCCGATAAAACCCAAAAAAAACTCTCCCGGGTTGGGCTTTTTCACAACCCTGAGAGCTTTGGCATTTGATCTCAAAGGTCTGACATTGGTAGTCCAAAAGGCAACAGAAATAGTTTCCATCTGCATATTTACCACTCATCCAGCCGAATTGGCTTTCCATACTGTTGTTGTTTGACGCGCACCCAGCGTTAGCCATGGTGCCAAAAGGAGAGGGGGACAATTTTGCTAGGTAAATCCTAGGTTCTTTTACATGCCACAATCGACATGAGCATGATACATCACAGAGCCCTTCTCTACCCGAAAAGGCCAGGGGGTGCTTTCCATACTGTTTAGGGTTCAGACTTATTTCTGCTTTTTGAGGCGTGTTACAGTTGACGAATTTAACCTTATTTCTGTCTTCAGAGCTTTTACATGGTTAATTCCTCTTGATGAAGTAGGATTGATTTCTCTTGCTGCACAGAAATTAAACTGCAATGAGAAGATATATAGACCAACACAATAAATCGCAAGGAGGAGGCGTATCAAAGCAAACTGCATTTTAAAGGCCGTCCTTATAGAAAGATACAAGATAAACTTATCTAAGAAAGAAAGAAAATACAACTGCCCCAATTCGGACTCAAAGCCAGAACTTCCCACATACTAGGGCCGGCACTTGTGTTTGTGACCTTCAGTTCGCCGATGAGAAAGGTTGAACAACTTCTAAGGTTGGCTGGAGCCTGTAGGCAGGGTTCGCGATGGCAGCGCAGAGGTTAGAGCACCTGCCCTAGTATGTGGAAAGTCCTGGGATCGAGTCCCAGTCGGAGCAGAATCTTTCTTTTTTTTTTTTTTTGCAGATCCTCACAAGGCCAGTCTTCAGTGCTGAATACCTACGAGAATGGACTGTGAAGTAGGAATGTCATCTCCAAACTCGTGTGTTTTCTGCACCAAAGAGTCCTTGTCACGAAACTTTCAACCAAATCAGAATATGCTGATCAGAATATGCTGATCGGTTGTGTCCCCCAACCGATAAACAAACATACAAAATCCAAATTCATCGGGTATTCGACCTCGACCACTTCGCTCGTTCGGCCAATAAAGTTAATGTTGATATTTGTGTAATCGAGGTACATTAATGCATGAAATGGCTCGTAGCCTCAGTGATTTAATAGTTTTATTTTGTCTTTTCAGTTGATCCACCATGTCACCACTGTTCCTACTGACCCTCGCTCTGCTACCATCATGTATTCGGGGTTACGCTGGCGGAGCCCCCAAGGGTGTTTGTGGTCATATGATCCCGCAGCATCACATCGACCCTCAAAATTCGTCATCTCCCTTCAAAGTTACCTTCAATCCGACATCAGTTCGACCGGGAGAGAAAGTCAAAGGTGAGAGACCCTTCACAGTTTTGGGTTACAATTTAGGGCACCTGCGCACGTGGCGGCCAGGTCGTGCGGCCAGTGGTCGTCGCGGCCAAAACACGCAGCGACGTGCCGCACGGCCACGTTCGTTTTTCATTGATAATTCTCGATCACGTGGTGAAAAATGAACACGGAGCAAGTAAGGTGGCCCTGTGGTAGCCTGCACGCCACCCGGGAACCCAGTGGCCGCCGCGACCAAGTGGTGCTCGTTGCTACCGTAAGTATTCTCGTTGGCCGCCGTGTGTGCGGGTGCCCTTATAGTGCTGTAAAAAACGTGCAATGTGTAGTTTTTTTTAAATATCAACTTTTTCAGTGGTGGCCCCCCCCCGAATTGGGGGGGGGGGAGACTATGTTTCAACGATTCTAGGGAAACAAAAGCCCTAGAAAAAAAGTAGATGGAAAAAAGTTGTAGGAAAAAGTTACAAAAGTCGTTTACTGATGAGACTCCTTACCCTGATGACGAAATTCGAACCAACACAACTGACATGCCTTGACCTAAAATAATAACACGAACAGAACAACGAAAGTGACAAAACACTTTTTTTGGGGTTAAACAAAAATGACAAAACAACGGTTCGTTTCCTGGTGCAACTCCATACCCTGCCTGGTGAAGTTCGAACCCAGGCAACTAACCTAACAACACTGCAAAAAAAAAAAAAAAACACAAAGTGAATTTTTCAGCTTTTTTTTCATCGCTTCTTTCCCGAGGGTATTTTTCCAAACTTTCCAGTGGCGGCCCAAATCGGAAGCTGAAGCGTTTTTTCACCATTTAATGCCATTTCTGGACCATAAGTTTTTCTGATAAGTTTTTCCGATTTGTTGTTTGTTTTTTAAATTTTATTCTCCTCCCTCCCCCCTCCAATAAAATAAAAAACCTGTGCAAACTTTCCTAATATCGTCATTTCAAGCGCCACACTTTACATATTAAACAAAAAGGTTGTGACAACAGTGAAATGACATTATATTTCAGTTTTTATTTAACTTTCTTTCGATCTGAAACGAATTCTCAGATATCCAACTCCGTAAATCCTTTACTGAATATATGTATATATATATATATATATTTTATTAAAAAGAAAGTAAGATAAAAATAACTGAACAAAAAACGGCTTCACCGTTTAGAAAAAAGCATTAGAGCTCGTATCCCATACTCACAGCTGTGAAGGTACACGAATAAGAATGCAACGACCTATAATTTGAACTCCAATTCCAGGGAACAAGGACTGTTTTTTCTCAGTGGTTATGTCAGAAAGTGAACGCAGTATGTGTTTGAAATGTTTAATATTTGTGTGCATGTGTACGTTTACATGCATTTAATTTGGTTGTTGTACAGGCTTTTTTTTTTTAAAGTATTTGTCTGTGTTTGTTGTTTTATATTTTAAGGATGTTTCCATGAGTGGCTATATGTGTATTTTGTGTGCATTTATAATTTGTGAAACAAGCATACTCCTAAAGGCAGTTTTTATTGCCTATCTTTGTGTATGTATTTTACATCCTTTGTAGGCGTTTTGCTGTTTACGGCGTCTGTTTGTATGTGTTTTAGATATTCGTTCAGTTGCATGTGCGTATGTATGTAGCAAGTAAGATAAAAATAAGAAAAAATATGGATTACATGGCAGAAACGGGGCAAAGAGCATCGTCGCCCTAGAATAAACCAGTGTTTGCAGAAAATATCCACCGTTTTCAGCAATATTAATCCTGCTGCTAGTTCAGTAACATTGATCCTACACAAAATAAAAACCATATTCCCCTGAAAGCTGTAAAATTTTCTGCACTGCGTTGGGGACAAATCTAGATCAAAAATCACTCTGGAAAATTAGATCAATAATCCGAATTGTCAGGGGGAAAAAAACGTTGAAAATTAGTTCGGTGCCACACGCTATAATAAAAGGATCTGCGGCATGCATGTATTTTTTTTTTTTTTAACAGTAAAGCGCTATGACATCTGGATGCAAAGAAAAATATGATTTTTCAGTTGTTCCTATTTTTACAAATTATTTGCCTCGTTCGAGCTACCGCGCTAGCTGAGCCTAACATATAATACGAGAAACCCTTACCATGGCTTTTCGATCAGAATCTTTTGGGTAAGACCCAAAAGACGCTGATTGAAAAACCATGCCCTTACCAAAAATTTGTCCGGGCAACCAAAACCTGGCTATCCAAAAACGTGATCCAGTTGATGGCTGAGATCCTACGACACTTTGGAATCGTATTGTCCATGTAAAAAAAAAAAAAAAAGCCGTGCGTGCGGTAGAGTGACTAAGCCGAATGAAAGTCGCATAGCGTTTTTCTTTTAAATAAAAAAAAAAAAAATTAAGATTACAAATTTCAGCCTCACAATTGAATAATTACCTTTTTTTCCAAGCCTGGAAAAGGTTTAGACTAAAAAAAATTTCATGACGTCAGTTTTCGTTAGCCGCTAATTAACTTTAGATTTCAGTGATGATCACAGATTAAAGAACTCTCCCTCCCACAGATACGACACTCGTAACTCAGCCAGCGCTTCAAAAATTGTCCCTCGTTTCAGCAACGCGTTGGGGTGATGACGTAACACCTCGCACTTTTTTTTGCCAGATGTCACTAGCAGAATGAAATTGAAACGCCGAAAAGAAGCTAAATAAATAAGAAATTAGAAAGCGTTAAAGCGTTAAATTATCAAAAAGTCAGCCTTTACGATTGGCCTTATTGGAACACACTAGTCTGAGAAAGAAAGAAAAAAAAAACAACTTTCACAACTCGGACTCGAACTCTCGTGATTAACGTAGCTTGTTTCATTTGTTCTATAAACGTGCCAACGCAGCTGCTTGCTATCCCACTGCGCATGCCTGCGTGTTTATTATGGCGGACTTTCTATACCATGCGCAATGGCTGTTTGCCGTGACGTCACCATGAGTTAGCCTATGACGAACGAGAACAACGGCTGTTTGGCCATCTGATTGGACTAGGCCAGTCACGTGATGATCACGTCACAGCAAACAGCCATGGCGCGTGGTATAATTATACCACGCTCCTCGCGGACGATCTCTGCACCCACTGGCGAATCAAGTACGAATCAAGACTCAACAAAAAAAAAAAATGAGGCCCAACTTTGCCGCGTAGTGTCGTATCTGTGCGCGGTAGTGTTCTTTAATCTGTGATGCCAGCCTTCCTCATGTATCTCATTCGGACCTAAGTATTGGACAACCCCCAAAGAGCTTTGAGCTCAGTTGGCCTTGTTAACCGGATGTCGGCAAGTTATGAGCTTGGAAACATTTCGCTGCTAATCAGTAACAGATAAGGGCTTTTTTCATAGTGAACAAAACTTTTAGAGACTAATATATTGAAGTTAAGTGTACATTGATTTGGCCCAGAAGACAGTATTAGACCACAGCGTTTTGGAAACAGCACTATGACTGAGTGATAACGTACACACGGGAGAAACACCCTATCGCTGTGAAGAACGGTGTAATGCGGACCCATACGGAGATCTGCGTTATAAATGTCAAGAATGTGGTTAGGCATCTTTAGAGACGCTTAGCCACGAGTGACACGTTGTGCGTGTGAGGGATTCGGTAAAGTAATATGGAATTGATTAGGGGATACACCGTATAAATGCGGTGAGGGTGTTACTGTAATAGTGTATGCAGGCCTACGCGAATTCAATGTCCACAAGTGTAAAGA
The DNA here is from genome assembly GCA_023313725.1 of Lithobius niger. NCBI lineage: Eukaryota > Metazoa > Arthropoda > Chilopoda > Lithobiomorpha > Lithobiidae > Lithobius > Lithobius niger. Next base: position 31,129 of record JAHWFP010096160.1, read on the forward strand.
GTTTGGTTGGGTATTAGCAAGAATTTCTTGGTATTAGCCATAGTGTATGATATATTGGACACAAGCCAGCGATACACAAGTGTGATGACTGTGGTGGGGTGCATGCGTGAAGACACACCAGAGAGAAATCATTTCACTGTGGAGAGTGTGGAAAAGCTTTAATGTATTATCCAATAGGAAATGCATGTACACAAGCTATGTACTTAACACTGAATGCAAAGACACTGCAGAGAAACCATTTGATTGTGAAGAGTGTGGTAACGCATTCATATGTTATCCCATAGGCAATGCAACTGCACACACATGGGAGAAAGCCCACCCAAATGTGAATTACGTGGAACATTGATACAAAAAGACAGACATCAATGGAATACGTTAAACAACACAATTACGATGAATCAAAGTGACATGTCAAGTGGATTTCCAAAGTTGAATTACAGAAATCGTAGCTCATGGCAGTTTGAGATTCGCATATTGAACCCATCTGCTTCGGGTTCATGTTTGTCCTCGTGAGAATGCAAGCTGGTGAATCCATGGCAAGAATGCATAACACAGATTACCAACAAAATTTCGTGATGCAACTACGTTATTCGAAAGTGCCCAAAATGGAATTCTTTACAAACAGCTCGTGGGCATACGATGTTGATGATAGAAAGTCATGGGTGGTCATGCTGGCTTTTTGTCAGGAGTTCCATTCACGTGGACATGGAGAGCTCAGAAACAAATAAGGTTGTACCAAACAACAATTTTTCAGCCGAACTGAACCAAACCAAACAAACCTTAAATGAGTCTTACACGGAGCACTTCTGAACCGAACGAAAATGTACCAAACCAATCAACCTTTGAAACAAAATTTAAAAGAATTTGGTTCACAAAGAGTCATCATAGTGCAATTTTCTTAACAAATGCAGGTATTTTTACATAGACTTGTAAGTGCACAGATGTGGAAACTCAATAAACGTAAAGAAATTTCCTCTACGTTTGCATTTTCTCATAACTTCTGAACGGTTAGAGCTAGGAACTTGTGGTGTGGACCGATAAAAAGCTGGCAAAAAAACCTTTTCAAATGGTGTAGTCAAAGATCAAAATCCTTTAATTATACGTGGAAATAGGTTCGGTTTAAAAGGCCGAACACCTAACCAAACCCCCTCTCTTTGACCATGTTTGGTTCAGTTTGTGCAGTTTGGTCCAGCCTTAGAAACAAAGGTGCATAACTTTATTCACAATGAAAGCAGAATTCGTTGGCCTGTCCTCATCCATAGTGGAAGTTATGTGGTTAACATCGATCTGGATAGAATTGACCTGGATGTCAGTATGAGTGTGGTGGTGTATTATGACAGCGAAGTGGCCATCGCCTTTGCAGAGGACCACAGTGAACACAGGCAAACTAAACATATTGATTATTGACCTCGGGTACAAATTCGCCCGAGAGGCGATCAATGAAGATATGTGTGTGTTAAAGTTTGTGCCCAGTAAAGACAACGTGGCAAACATATTTACGAAGCCATTGCCACATATGCAACGGTTACAGTGCAAAAGGACAAAACTGAAACTAAAGTTGCCGCATACCTTTCCTTGGCATTTGATAAGTGGCGGCCGACAGTGGTGAAGGATGCGGAATTTGGAAAGCAAGGAATGTATAAACAGTTAAACCGCATATTGCTGTCTGTCCGTGTGTACTAGGTTGAAACACTCGTGCGTCACCACTTTGACAACGAGAAATTGGACAGGCTGGTATCGTTATTTTACTATCTCGCTTGTTGAAACCGTATTAGTTTCGCTCTTGTCATTTGCCCTAGCAAGCGTAACCCAGCTCTCCTCCATAAAGTATTCTGACGAGCCCAAACAAGGGCGAAACAGTCTCTCTTGAGATCTTTGTGGGTGAGTGCTAATTGATATTAAATGATCAATTGGTAAAAATAGGCCTAGGCCCGGGTGTCTCCCATTCAGTTAAATGGAGCTCCAATCCAGCAGAAGTTTCTGCTATTTTGCTTGCTGAAACCGTATTCGTTTCGCCCTTGTCATTTTATGTTTCAGGCAAATATCTTACAATTTATATTTGGCAATCTATTAGCATAAATCTTTTCCCTTTTTGCGGCTTTTGCTTCAAAAACTCCGCTCGCTAGTAAGTTAGTGGGAAGACTACCATAATTTAGAATAGGGAAGCCAGACAGCGTCCTCGCTGATGAATTACGGGTTAGGCCTAATGGGAATTGAAAAGGGGACATAGCGACGAGGGTACCGACAAAAGAACTGAAATATTGTTCAGATTTGAACGCCAACAGAAATCTGCAATCTCTCCAAATCTGTAAATTTCTGTATTTCTGTGAAATATTTGGAAATCTGTAGAAATCAGTAAATCTTTGCAAATATGTGGAAATTTAGTTGATATTTGCAAATCTTTTCAATTTCATCCAAAATCCAATACACCCTACAATTTCGGATGTGGTAATCCGTGAAATCTCTGCAAATCCGTGAAATCTGTGCAATTCTTGCGAAATCTACAAGTCCAGGTTAAAAATTTGTAATCTCGTATGCTATTTTGGGGCTTGTCGGACCCCTCTCGTAGCGATCACAAGCGGAGCCATTACTAGCTCCTTGTTCTGATTATTACAGCAGAATTTTTAATATCGCAGTACATTGACATGTTTTCATAAAAATGGAATGAATAGAATACTGCAAGAGAACGTGGATTTTGTTTATTTGCACTAACTTTTGTTTTCTGTTTGTTCTGTAGTGAGCCTGCAATCCCCTGATGGCCGTGTATTCAAAGGTTTTTTCGTCCAAGGACGTCGCTCCGACAACAACGAAATCATAGGTTCATTCTTAAAGAGAGACCAGATGCAACTAGTGGATTGCTTTGAACAACCCAAGGTACTTAACTTCATATTGGTCTTGGTTTGATGCTTTGTTAATGTTAGGCATTGAAAATAATTAAGCATTTGGGTTTTTGCAATAATATGCGGAAAATCTTGGTTAACGATTATGGTCCGGAGTGGTTAAATAGTGGCAGAGCTTGTTTAAACCTCATCTATATTTTGAAAGGGGCAAGGGTGCCCATTTTTGGTGGAGGGTAAGATCAGCTTTTCGTAGCGTTTTGGGGGGAGTTAATAATCTCCTACGTGAACATAAAAAGAATTACGAGAAGAAAAAAAAGGAAATAGACAAACCAGGGAGGCAATTTTTTGGGAAGGTGGGGGTGACCTCTTCGCAAGCACAGGGAGTGTGGATGCAAAAAGTTACGTGGTTACCGGAACAACAAGGCCAAAACCAACCTAGCCGCTGCAACACAATTTAAAGTTTACCTCTTTCCTGTGATATTTTCTTGAACCTTCCAGCTGAAAGATAATCTGTTTGTGTAAGCAGTAACCGAGTTTGCTCCATGGTCTGGAACTAAATCTAGAACCCTAGAGGCTTTCTTTCGATTAGCATCAAAGCACCACAACGCAAAACAAACAAAAAAACCAATACCACAATACCAAAATGTGTGCAACAATTCTTCTTAAAAACCGGCAACCAGCGCCGATTACAGTGGCAGTTGTTCGATATTTTCTCCAATGCACTATACTATACCACAAACGGAAGAACTTCAACACAATTTTCCTTGAATTTTTGGTGAAATCAGGGTTTGGTCACCTTTCTCAGAAGCCACAAATAGTCACAAACCTTGAGATATAACGACTCGAGTTTTGTGTACATTTGTGGGATCTCAGAAGGTGAACCTAGATTTCACTGAAAATTCAAGGGGAACTGCGTTGAAGTTCTTAGTTTGTGGTATAGTGTAGGTTTTTTTTAGGGAATATGTAACAAACAATTCGATTACTACCTTAACATAAATTCAATAACTACCCTGGCAGTAAGCTATTAAGGTATTTATCAAAGGTGCATGAGGTCTTGCCATTGTCTAAAGTGAATGTCTTTATTTCAGAGTGGAACTACTCACGTGAGTAGTGCAGGAAAGCCTAATTTAGATGTTGAGTGGGTAGCACCCCGTACCTACCAAGGACAAGTAGTTTTCAGGTAAATATCACGTTCGTTAAGATTCACATGTTGTTACATTTGAAATTAATCTGGTTGATAATTGCAAGGAGACTCCTGTCAAAGTCCCTGCTAGTCAGGGTAGAGTGAGACTCTGCCAGCCTTCTTTAGCAGGTATGGGATCTATTCACAAGCATTCAAGACAATGCACTGGTTGTAGGGATATGTGATACTCGACAAATTCGAGCCGACCCGACCCGAGTGTGCAACTTGTACTCGAACTTGGCTTGTTGCTCGCATCCATACTCGATAAACTAATCCAATGAAAATGCGATAACTTTGCCATTTTCTATATCGATTTTGGTATTCCGCAATACCATATTTATTGACAAGGGAGAAATGAGTACGGTTACAGCAAGCAAAATAGCAGAAACTTCTGCTTGTTTGGGGGCTCCATTGTACTGAATGGTAGACACCCGGGCCTAGGTCTATTTTTACCAATAGATCATTTATTATCAATTAGCTCTCACCCACTGAGATCTTTCGACGGATTTTTTCGCCCTTGTTTGGGCTCATCAGAGCTCATGAGAGCTAATCGATATTAAATGATAAATTGGTAAAAATAGGCCTAGGCCTGGGTGTGTACCATTCATTAGAATGGAGCCCCAAACAAGCAAAAGTTTTGCTTGCTGATACCGTGTTCGTTTCGAACTTGTCATTTGCCCTAGGAAGCGTAGTCTAGCTCTCATCCACAAAGTATTCGCTACTGACGAGCCCAAACAAGGGCAAAGCAGTCTGTCTAGAGATCTTTGTGGGCGAGAGCTAATGGATATTAAATGACCATATTCATTGTCTTAATGAGCGTTTTTCTACGGTGCAAATTAAAATCCAGCAGCTCAAACTGTTTTGAAGTTATATCCTTAAAACTTCAAAACCATTTATACACGCTGACCCACGGAATCGGCATCTTCTTATTATCCTGTCAAATTAACAAGAAACTTGCAAATGAAACTATGTTAAACAAATACAGTACCCGAACTCTGCTCAGTGCTCGACTCTACACATTTAGATGGCCTGGGATGTGTAAGGAAAGAAGAACAATCCTTGCTATCTACCAAGTTCGGAAAATCGACTGCTCTAAGGGATGTATATAGTCTCTGATCTTGTACTTTTTTCCTTGTTTGCTGTTCAGGTATGCTACCACCGTGGTTTTGTCAGACTGAACTGATAAGCCGATAAATTGGAATGTTAGGAGGAAATTCGGTAGTGCCGATCAACTTCGAGAACTCCAAAAATTTATATGGGCAGCCTGTCACAGGTCTGCAAAATCCCTGAAACCTTCTTGAGCCCATAACGGGAATTCGGTTCATGTAGGGATACATCCATAAACTTGAGAAATAAGTGTTTAAACCTCTCGAAGGTAGAGTCTTTCAAAGGATTTTTGGATCTATTCACTAATCATGTCTCCCAGGTAAACCGCGGGTAATGGAGATAGCCACACACTTGAAACTGACACCCATACAATGGTTGTTAATAAAAAGAAAATATATACATAACTTCCGAATTTTGTGTTGTTGAAACTTCATGCGTAAGATTCTGTGGAGTTAAGCTAATGAAAATGTTTTTTCTCTTTCTAGAACTACATTTGTAGAACATGGAAAAATGTTTTGGGTTAACGTTACGGCACCCGAAATGTTGTCAGTTGCAGGAGCTCCAATAGAACAGGTAAATATTTTTGGTTCAGAATTGATTGGAAAAATTGATGCTACAGTAAAGGATGACATTTTGTGTTCTGGATCAGTGTTATTTCATTGTAATGATCAAGTCATTTACGTCTGACCGGTTATTCGTACAGGTTGCAAGTTGCAACAAATGTTGACTGTTCATCAGTGGCATGCACAGACTCCCGCTAGAGCAGGGAACATTTTAGTGAAAGGACATAGCATTTCATTCTGATGATTTTTTTTGTTGTAGCTTTTTTTGCACTTTTCGTGGACTTTTTCCCCCTTTTTTGTCTTTTTTAGGCCTTCCTTGGACTCCGTCCATGCGCGCCACTGCAGTTCATTGTCGCATTTTTTTTAATGGAGCTTTCGGCAGCCAAGCAGCCATTCTTGGCAACAACGCCAACAAAACAAACCTCAATAAAAACCAACAACACAATACATTTTTTTGTGTGTTTGGTAGTACGGTGGTGTTGTTGTGTTCAGAATAGCAGCTTTGCTGCAGAAAGCTGCATACCATAAATATCTAGTGTGAAAAGGCTGTATTGTGGATTTTGGTTGTCGGATTCACAAGGAGTTTAGTGATTTCATGGCTTTAAATTTTGAGAAAAGGTGTTTTTCTCAACACAGTGCATACTGAATCTAATCAACCAGAAAACAAAATAGCTGCTGTAGTTTTAATATTAGTTTATACTGCTAAATTTTATAAGAAGCGATCGAAAGTGTTAAATTTCTGTGAAAGACTGAAAGGGTTGGTGAATGGTGGCCGTAATTACTTAGGCCTAGCCATTCGCAAATATTAGGACTGTTCCAATGCCACTTTTTTTTTATATCCGATACCGATGCTGGCATGCAAAGTATCGGCAAAACCGATCTGATACCGATGCTTACGAACAACAAAAAATAAAACCAATGCAAATAGCTGAACTGAGGCCTGCAAATCAGTCTTTCGGAGTTTGCACACAAGTAGTAGATTATAAACTGTGTTTGTACGGTACTACAAGTTGGCAAATGTTTGTAACTAGAATGATGCAAACCCACTTACTAATCAGGAGTTTTAACCTTAATTCTGGAAATGTTGTGGTGCTGCATTTTATTTGTATTACCCTTTCCTTTTCTGCATTTGAATGTAACACGTTAATGGTAAAGCATCCAGTGCCTTGTACTACTAAAGCATATATTTGGATAGAGCTGTATTGTAGTATCATGCATGCCACTAGAAGTCCCCTAAAGCCCTGCTAGCAGGACTCTTGCCATCTGTGCTGCAGAAAAGCCTCTATTAGACGTTTGAGCTGCAACAGGGACACTTGAGTGATCAGTTAAAAAAACACTCGCCCATTTTTATTCTTAATTTTCATTCTTTGGTGAACCTAATTTGTTCACGAAGACAATTTCACGCTCAAATTTTAAAACATCAAATCCTGAATATGCGAGTCTGCGAATTTTCGACAGGCTGCTGACTAAGGATGGAAAATTTAGTC
>JAHWFP010096162.1:207-16051 GCA_023313725.1 Lithobius niger
GTTTGTGTTTCTTTCAAACTGAATTGTCGGTATAAGTTATGATTCGAACTGTCTTTACAACAAAGACGCACAGTACTTATGACGTCATGTTTTTTTTTCCAGTCTCGGTATTTTCATGCTAACAGGAAATCACAACAATGCTGTATAAAATCGGCCATATATGGAGGGGAGGGGGAGCTGACTTACTATTATTAATGTACGTTTTCTGCATAAGTAAAAACAGTCACTAGATCGACAATGGGCCGAATGAAGTCAGTAGCTACTAAAGGCGAACGGTGGACATAAGGTGTTGTAATGTTGTAAACTGAATTGTGTTGTAAGCTCATCCTTTATGCTGTACCATAACAACAGTTTAATTTTTTTTATATTTGAATTCGGATTATTAGTTCTCTCAGGAGTATGTGAAGAACTAGTTAAAAAACTGATTCGAGGACATACTTTGACAAACGTAAGAGGCTGGAGCTTAGAGCTGGAGCTAGGAATTTTTCTCAAGAAGGTGGGAAGGGGGAGGGAGATGAGTTGGTGGTGCAGACAGCCAATTTTTCGCCACCATTTAATTTACTAAGCAATTTTTCGCCCTTATCAAACTTACTGGGTGGTAGTTCGCCACCATCGAATCAACCCCCGTTCCCCCACGTCTACTTTGTACTTTGTGTTTTGTAGTTTTCAAAATCTTTTTAGCCCGTATTTTGTAGGCCTAAGAGAAAAAATGTGTTCGCCGGTAAGGGTATTGATAAAAAAAAAAAATTAGTACAAAGCGTTGGGCGCAAAACGTTGTTCTGTTGAATGGCCTACAGGCGCAAACTGCTTACTTAGGGGCGCAAAGTATTAGGGACGAGAATGTGATGTAACGTGATTTGTTTTTTGGTTGCCACCAAGGGTCCGCACAATGGGGCAGTTGGTGCACGTTTTCGCTTATTAAAGGCGGGTTGCCACCAAACGAAAGTTTGGAGGATCTAGCGTCATCGACAGCTATCTAGTTCTCTCTAGCGCTTACTCGCAGCCAGCAAAGGAATCCACTGAGAAATATCTTTCAACACACAAACAAGCCACGTTCCTCCTTAATTATTGAGTAAAAATTTGGTACGTCCTCGTGCACCTGGAAGCAAACTGCAAAGATTAACGATATTAATGCCGTTAGATGGCGCCACGGTAGAATATAAAAAAATACCCTGGTGCTATTTAGTGGCGTTAATATTGTTAACTTTACAGTTGCTCCCAGGTGCACGAGGACGTCGCACATTTTTACGCAATTATTAAGGAGGCACGTGGCTTGTTGGTTGTGTTTAAAGGTATTGTTTTATGCATTTCTTCGCTTGCTGCGAGAGAGACAGAACTCTATAGGGCTAAATACTGCAGACTCTAATTTGGTGGCAACCCGCCTTTAAGCGAAAATTGCTTAATAAGCTTTTTTCGCCCCACCGAATTCGCCAATTATAATTCTGCCATATCGAAATTACTGAGACATTTTACGCGCTTGTCCAATTTAGCACGTCATTTTGTGTCCCATCTAATTTTCCAAATTCCTCATCTCTAGCACCTCTAGACGACCTCCACACCTCTATCTCAAAACGATGTCGAGTGGGGTGCGGCTTTTTGCAATCGCTGGGACTTAAGACCGTCTCGTGTTTCTTACAGAACTCCTGCTGAATCTCCTTGCATATTCGGTATCCTGATATAATTATTGATTAACTAATCGGTAGTCACCAGAAAGCACCACTTCTTCTTACATCTTATATTTCTCTGACTTCGTCCAGAAACTCGTTCTATCGACCTTTCACTTTTGCCTTCTGGTCATTTCCATAGAGGAATTATGTAGGTCAATGTGATTCTTTATAAGTTAATGAAAACGTCAGGTTATGTCTTACATCCGAGATACCGTTCTCGTCTGGGGGGCGTAGCTCACATGGTAGAGCGCTCGCTTAGCATGCGAGAGGTACCGGGATCGATACCCGGCGCCTCCAATTAACCTTTTCTTTTGGTTCTTGGAAAGTATACACACTATCTCGTTACGCAAACTTAAGGTAAAATTAGAAGAAAAATGCTAACCCTGCTATCATTTTGTATTACTCTCTAATAACTCAATGAAGCAAGTTAGCATCCTAATGTCAAAAGTTAACCCCCTCCCCCCCCCCCCCCCACTCCTACGAACAGCCAATAGCCGGGTTCGGATAATCCTAGGGAAGTGTCTGGTTCCCGAACCCTAAACAAGGTGGCAGATGATTACGATAAACTCCTGTAAATCCCTGTATATGCTCTGTACATGTTCGATAACGTCATCTTGTAAATACCCTGGTAACCAGTTTATAGACGCATTATCACTGAGAGAAAATCTTGCGAAACTACTGTGGCGTCATCTAGCGGCAGAGATATTGTTAACCTTTACAGCTTGCTCCCAGTTGCACGAGGGACGTACCGAATTTTCATTTAATTATTAAGGTGGTCGTGGTTTGTTTGGTTCGTTAAAAGAAATGGCGTTGTGCATGCCTTCGCTTGATGCAAACAAGTGCTAGGTAAACCTAGATAGCGCTAGATGTTGCCAGATTCTGCAGACGCTCCATTGGTGATAGTGCCACTTTAAGCAGAGAGAAGCGTCAAAACTTGATACACGATGCAATAATGCCAAACGTATAATGTAAAGGTATTTTAGCTTTAATGTTGCTCGACATGTGATGGTACCCGGAAATAAATTTTTGATCGTCCATCTGGAAAACTGAGTGGTTTGCCTCAAATTGTTCCCTCCTAAATCGTGCTCCATCGCTCTGCTCAAGTATCAAGAGTTACTGCTATAGTCATTATTGAGACCCGCTGATCCACGGTTTGTCACTCCAATAACCTAACTGTTTTGATAGAATGAACTAAGCAACTTCTGTAAGCTTCTTTAAGCTACTGGAGTCGAACTAATAATCAGGATAAAATATAAACAAATAACCATCGCAGCACCCGGGAGTTGCAGTTTCACATCATCTCACTTTATTTCTCTTCAACCGTGATGGTCCAGACTCGTGGGTCTCTGTATCATAATCAGGGTCTCGTTTGGCCTTAAAATATACTGCGTGTTTGTTATGGCAAAATGTTCTGCTATACTTTTATGCAAAATAATCATTACATCGCCTGAATCAAACCAAGTTCATACTGATGACCACGCTCTATTTCGTACGTTTCTGGAGTTTTGTAAGAAAATAAGTTAAGGCTTGACCAAATCTTGGAATCAAAAGCTGGAAACCTCCAATCACAGTAGGGCCGATAGAATATCCTGAATAGGCTAGAGTAAATCCCATTGCTGCTGAAGGAACCTGGTATTCTCTTCCATTACCCTGGCAAGCAAGTCAGACTTGGACTCTTCCATATTACCCGTGTATATCACCGATCAGACCAGTGTACTTCAACAGGTAATACTCGCAAACAACCACGAAAAATGCTGACCACCTAAAAAAACAAGCCGGGGCAGCGACTGCCAAGTTGCAACCGGGCTTCTGTCCCCTTCCGCCATTGTTGAGGCACACACCTCTATCACGCACTGCAACAGCGATCTCGATAATGTAAACTAATAAAGGTAGTCACCATCACAATTGCTGGTCAAAAATGTTAGCTTTTAGGCCTAGGTTTCGATTTTAAGCCTAATTTTCAGCTTTTACGCCTAATTTTTACCAGCCGTTTCAGCTAACGGAGAATAGGGTTCGAGAGTCGACCTATTCATTCATGCAACATGATGTCGAGACTTCAACTTGCCGTGCCAACGAGGAATCTCTAAAATATTAGATGTTGGTATATTAAAAGCGCATGTTAAATGCAACGACCAAATATTATTATTTCATTGAGTTACGTCGAAAAACCTAATATTAGCCTATAAACCTAATATTATATATAATGAAAGAAACTATGTTTTAATTTGCAGCTTTTTTCAAGTTCAATTGACTACTGTTGAAAAAGGCGGCGTACGAACGAAGTCCAAATTTAATTTTATTATTATTTTATAATTTTAACAGCTTTAGATGTATAGCAGACTAAAACGGCTGTCAAAACCAAAGCAATCACTTTTTTCCACAGAAAGGGGGCTTACAATGAGGAATAATTTTAATAGGAAAGGAATAAAGTGCCTTTTTTCCTTTCCTAAAAGTTAGAAATTGGCTGAAAGTAACTTTTTTCGCAGATAAAGATAAAAAAAAGAAGACGGCGTGGAGTAAAGCTCCCCCCCCCCCTCCCAGAAAGGAACCCAAAGAGATTAGCTCCTCCACGCATCAAGGCGTGCCTTAAAGCAAGACAGGTTGGGTGCAGAAACAACAGAGACAGTCAGAGAATTCCATGGGTTGACCACCCGCTCACAGAAAAAGTGTTGTCTAATATTGAGCCGGGATAATTTTCCCCTCAATTTGAAATGATGTCCACGAGTACTGTTAGGTCTAAGAAGAAAACAATTTGAATAATCAATATTAAGAAGACCATGAAGAAGCTGGTAGGTGAGAATAGCGTCCCCTCTATCAAATCTTTCTCGTATAGAAGGCAGATGGAGGCGCTGAAGTCGATCAGAGTAAGTGAGTTTACAAACAGCTGGACACCATTTGGTGAGTCTACGCTGGCACTTTTCAAGTTTGTCAAGGTGAGAGGAATAGCAAGGGCGGCAAACTTGTGAACAGTAGTCAAGGCTAGGGCGTATGAAAGTTTTAAAAAGCATGGCAAAGAGGTAGGAATCGAGGTATGAGAATTTTTTAAAGACATAGTGAGCTTTGCGGAAGGCTTTGCGAGTGACATTATCAATATGTTTATCAAATTTAAGTTTATCGTCAACAATAACACCAAGATCTCGGTGATAAGTAACTTGCTCTAGCTGCAGACCAGAGAGATAATATTTGTTGCGGTTGTTGTTATAGCCGAAGTGGAGAACTTTGCACTTCCCAGGATTCAAAGAAAGTTGGTTAAGTTTAGCCCAGTTATACACAAAGATGAAGACAATAAAAAATACATGCATGCTTTACTTAGATCGAAACCGAATCTAAAATAATTTGGATCAAATATTCGTGGAAGAAGTTGACAAACAAAAAAAGTAATCATTCGTCATCAATTAAAGACAATAGATCCTAAAAGTTTCTATTTTGACGTCGTTTTCGGTATCAACGCTTTAATTAATCAACAAATTTAACTACTATAAATTTCAAGAGTTTCGTTACTAACACATGGAATGTAGATATAAATTTTACACGTACATAACTGTAAAATCAAACAAAATAAATTTCGATAGCATTGCAACTTGAATCGGTATATAAAAAGGTCTGTTTTATATGTTTCTTTTGCCCTTGTAAAAGAAACTGTCAGAAGTCGTGGTATACGAAGTGATTCAATAAAAAAAAATTCTCCTATCAAAATTCAACGATATCATCGCCGTCCGTCCTATCCGGATAATGTATAAAAATCATGTCGACAATATTTCTGCCGCCAAGTTTTTAAAGTCGAGATGTACTGAGAATATCATCCCCCTGATTAATAATTCAGACGTCTAATAAAATTGCAGATGTCAATTGCGTAGTAAGGATCTTTCAAGTTTTCATTTAACTATTCAAATAAATAAACGCCTGTCGTAGTAACCAGATACTTCAGTGTAAACCATTGTGCAGCAAACTTGAAGAAAAAAAAATTCTTGTGGTCGGAAATCAAACCGATGACGTATCAACTGCTTTAACCTTTAAACTATCACATCAAATTCTAAATTGACGCAAACTGGCATTAAAACCTTAATATCACTCACAAGTATGTCATAGGGAGCCAATTCGGCGTATTGTGGTAAATTTTGTGAAGACCTGAAAGGTCAGGTCTTCACAAAATTTACCACGATGCGTTGAAGATCACTATTCTGTACACTGTAATAAGCTATTCTACTGTCAACAGGGTTGTGTTAGAGATGACAAACCCTATACTAGTCATGTAGTTGTTTATAAACAACACAGCTTCAGTTCTTGAAAAAAGTGCATAAACCACAGCGGAAAAACTTGGAAAATATACCCATTTTTTTGTCAATAAGTCAAAGAAAACCATTGCCACATCGTATATGATTGAAGGTGACCAATTATTTCTTTTTTCTCAGGTGTGCTTGTGGTAATTTTTGTAATGCTGTATTATCCATTTAGTTGTACTGTTCTAAACTTGTTGCTTTAAGAAAATGCAGTTGCAACATTCAAGACAGAAGTCTTGTTTAGTACGATATGACCCATTGTAAATTTCCGTTCATATAGAAGATTTTGATTGTTCAGAATAAGTGTTAGGAACCATTGTCAGTATAAATTTGGCATACTTAATCCATAAACTAGGCTTTGCTCACGAAAAGTATTGAGGATTACTGTAAGTGCATTTTTTTTCGTGAGACACCTTTTGTTGTTATATATTTGACTACACGAGTAATTCGTTGATAACGTCATAGCTGTTCATTACCTCAAACCACAAGAATTGCAAAGGTTTTTATAGTTCTATTTTTCCTGCTAGCAACAGATAAGTAACCAAATACAACAAAATCGGTATGAAAATATTTATTTTAATAATTTACATAATATCGCATCTTGCTAAGGAAAATTGGAATGTAATTTTAAAGTATATGCTAGTTTTGTATTGCTTGACTTAGTGTAGCTTGGCATAGCCCAAACCAAGACCGTGTCCATAACCAAGACCATGTCCAACAGCCAAACCATGTCCGTAACCGAGACCGTGTCCATAACCAAGCCCGTGGCCAAGAGCCAGACCATGTCCATAACCAAGACCATGTCCGTAGCCAAGATCAGCTCCATGGGAAAGAACAGCGCCATGGGCTACGCCATGTCCATAGGCGACGGGGGCAGCAATGGAATGACTAGCAACAGCAGCAACGGGGGCAACAGCATGGGCGGCAACAGCTGGGGCAGCTACATGGGCAACAGTGGGAGCAGCAACAGCGACAGGGGCAACAGCATAGGTAGCAACGGCAGGGGCAGCAACGACTGTCTGGTGGGCAATGGTGTGGGAACCACCTTCCTTAAGGTTGTAGGCGAAGGAACCACCAGCTCTGTAAGAAAAAAGTTCATTTCAGATTTGCTTTCTAGAGAGCAAATAAGTTTCTAGGAAATTTGAAAATACTGTAAAAAAAACCGTTTGTGTGGTTGATATCGTCAAAAAAACTTAGAATAAGCAGGACAAGAACTACAAAGTGAATTTTCAGATATTTTTTACTTTGTAAGAGGCCTTTTTCAGGCATTTTTAGACAAAGACTATCTTAGTTAAACCTACTGTTTAACATGTACCATTAAGGGACGGTTAGTTAAGATAATAACTGAAAAAATATTTTTCTGCAGTTTAAGTTTTCTGCTGGGAGTTGCTTCAAACAGTTTGCATTACTATTTTTCTCAGTTTTTGGACTTCCGGAGTTTCTTGGGTAGCTTTAACGTAAAAAAAGGCATCAATGTGAAAAAAGGTACATTTCATTTCGATAATCCTAACCTGAAGTCGCCTTGGGTGCATTATCATTCATTTAAGTTCACTACTTCTTTGGGATAAACTGTAAATTTCATATCTGAGAGCGTTTAACCAAGTTAATCCAGAAGCAGTCCTATCTGATCAGAGTAATTGGTAATCAACTCATGTAATCAAATGCATGAGGGTTTACAAACTGCTCTAAAAGGAGACGGGCTATCTAAACTATTTTATGAGAAAGATAAAACTTACACTAAAATGATACTTAAGAGAACAAATATTTACCTGGCTTCGGCGACAGATGCTACATTAGCAGTGGAAGAATACGCAGCGGGTGCATGACCAATGACACCAGCACGGGCATAAGCCACCAAGACGGAGAGAACGACGAACGCAATCTAGAATAAGAAATATTTAAAAATAAAACTTACAACATACAATTTAAGGTGGTAAACATATATACGGAAATGCTAAAATTAAACTATCAGGAGCTGATGGGCCAAAACGGTTTAGTGGCTTGGTCACCAGCATTTTTCGTTTATGTTTTTTCTCCACTCCCTCCTTAAATGTGTCAAAACAGGCTGCTGAGTAGTGTGGAGAGCTTTCTTGTGACCCCGTTTCGGGAGCAAGGTCCTCCACATCCAAAGGGGCTCAACATTTTGTATTGCTAGTTCGACTAACTAACTATTCTCAATTCGCCCCAGTAAAGTTATTATTCGAATAAGTCATTGTTTATGCCCGTACTCCTAGCTGACTCGAACTCGAACTCAGGAACTGGAAATGACGTTATAACTACTTAGTGCCCACCCGATTTCTTCCAAATGTACCAATGTCAGGTTCTGGTAGCGAATGGCACTAAATTGTTCGGAAAAAATTTCGAGTATGAGCCAACGTTCAGAATATGAGCTTAAGTTTTCTCACTAAGCTCGTATTTAAAACTAACCAATCTTAGCTTAACTTTAGCTTAACCCCAACTTAAAAAATGCCATTCGACTACAAAATTTTTATAATTTTCAGCCACGTCATTATTTGAAAATACAAAAAGAAAAGAACACAATCGTAACTAGGTAAACAGCAGACTCCAGTAGTTTACGCCAAACGTTTTTTTCTTTTTTTACTGAAACTTTAATTAAATTATTTCAATAAATCACGGAGACGAAAGTCAGTCAAAGACCAAAAAATTCATAAACACATTTAAATGCAAGATTAGTGTAAATACCGGCTAAACTCAGAAATCTCAACTAAATAAGGGAGTGTTAAATTTTAATTACATTGCGTGGTTCGTTATGATGTTACATTTTTTTATTTGTTTGTACAGAAATTAATAAAAAAAAATATAGGAATTCCTTCTCAATGCCAATACATCAGCATCTAGCACCACGTGGGTAAAAAAAAAAATAGGCTCTAAGGTAAGTCAATAATAAAAAGATATCAGAAAAATTGTGCTATTATGAAACCATTTCTAAAAGCTTTACTTACCATTTTGTTGATTAGTTAGAGTGTGATGAATACAGAAGAACAGAAGAAAGTGAAGTGATTTGAACTGATTTTTCGATTCCTTTTATACCAACAGATAAAACGCAATCCAATGCTACATTTGACTTACTTAAGGTTACGGTTTTCACTCCCTGCAGCTATTTGCCACGGTCAGTTTGTTGAATGCCGTCATGTCAAACCTTGGTGGTGTCCGGTATTGACCACGACGTTCCTCTGGAAAATTAACCTGATTGAGGGACGGAACAGCAAACGCGACTTGAACCTGAAATGTTGTAATAGCAAGTGCAGGGAGAGCAAGACATTACGAAGGTTAACGAGGAAGCCTTTTATTTTATTTCGTCGAACTCCAATCAGGTCCAGAAATATGAAAAAGTGTGTGCTTAGAGTCGCTTGTTTTCTTGTTTTTCTTTTTTTTTATCTTTGCTGCAATGTCATCCATCCCTTTTCACTCAGAAAAACTGAACGAAACCGAGAATTCAATAATGAAATGTCATTAACGAAAATAAAAATTCAGATACCAGGCGGACAAGTCGATAAACGGATGAACGGTTTAGACGCTAGAAGCAAAAAACCGTTTTGTTGTCGCCATTTTAGACGCCATCTTAATTCCCCGAGGGTGCCAAGGTGGAATCATTATGTTTTCTAGTAGGCACATATTGTAGAACATCTCTGCGTAAAAACATTTTGTGCAGACAGTTTTTTTTAGGTTAGGCCAAAAATCAGCATTTGGCAAATGGACTAATTAAACATTACAAAAATAGAACTGAAAGCGTACATTGATAAAATTTACGAGTAAAACAAATTTATTACAGAACTATTCCATCAATGTTGGTTTCAAAGTAGTGAATGCTCCAAATCGCGTTTGGTGAAAGAGTAAACGTGAGGGTTTTTTTTTTTTTTGTATTTGTTTTTCAACATGCATTTGAAGGACACCAAGAAGTGATTATTTTACTTGTGAATGATGCCCTGGTTACATAAATTTTGCCTTACTCGGCGAATCCTCTAATTAATAATATAAATTTCAGAAGTAAATTATCGTAAAGAAGGAATCGTTTCTTTCTTTTCAAAGGTCATGCCATACATCACAAAAAGAAAAAATAATAACAATTTACAAACCACCCCCCCAAAAAAAAATACAATACATTTTTTAACCAGTTTTTAAGTTCTTTTTTTAAGGTGATTACACAATATTTTGCACTTTACCTTGGACCCGGAAATTTTTTGGGGGTTATTTCTCTTGAAAGGGTACAATACTGATTTATTTATGATATACCGTGTGGGAATTTTTCCTCTTAAAAGTTTATTTGTAGAATTGTATAATTAGGAAGATTTTTATTTTACGTATACATTAGATTGTTGTACTCGATTGAGCTCATAATTGTTCGGACCGGAACCACCTCATTTTTGGTGTGAAATATGTTTATATATATTTATATTATTGTATTACTTAATTGCCACATTTCTTTGGGATGCCGACACTTATGTTAACTAAATAAATAAAAAAATAAATGTTAGTCGGTGGTCTTGTGCTGTTCGAGAATTAAGCTCATGTCAATTTAAGCAACAATATCTTCTTAATGCTTTCGAGAGTTTTATTATCTAGACAAAAAAAACACAAAGTTTGTCAATTAAAAGTAAGCCATAATAAACAGTAAACGTTAAGTAAACCTTAATAAACAGTAACATATCGCCACCAAGGACCCAAATTTAAAACATTTGTCTAGAAAACTCCAATTAATAAAAATGGGGAAAAAAGAAAAACGAATAGAAAAAAAACTACAATTTTGTACAATTGTTTTTTAAAAGGATGAAATCCCCAACATTGCAAATGTTATCTAATAATTTACTAAACAATTATGGAACATAACAATCATCTACTCTCTCATCAAATTTGTTTTTGGGTTAATATAGATTTGAAAGAACAGATAGTAAGACACTTGTCTTTATCTTGTAACGGTTTCTCATTTTCCTTTGAAAAACAAATATTTCATGTATATTACAAAATTCTTAAATTGCTTGATATTTAGTATACTGTATTTGTCTTGTCATAAAGGTGAGTTGCTGAGTGACTGTCTGTTACCAAATGCGACTTGGCTTTATTGTGTACTAGAGGAAGCCCGTGCTACGCACGGGTGGTGTTTGATGCACCGTTAAAAACACTGGGACGATTTCCTTCCTCATGTGTTTGTTACGGAATGCGTGTATCCCGTCTATGTGTTTTTGCGTACCCTGGCTAGGAAAGGGTGTTTTTCGTTTGCTTCACTCCCTCATTTAGCGTATCCCTTGTTCCGGAGTCCATACACTTACATTACATATGATTCTTTCCTGCAAAAATGGTTGGAATACGCGTTTGTACGTGTGAAATAAATAAATACGCCTTTGTGCATGTGACATAAATAAAAACGCCTTTGTACACCGGAAATAAATAAATAGGCATTGGAGACATTGTAAGGGAGGATTAAACAAACGAAGCTTCAACAATCAGCAAGAGGGCGAGCAGGCTCATTCTACCGACGGTAGCAAAGAAAAAGGGCGAGCGACCGACAATGAAAGCGGATATGTGCTCTATCAATTACTTTTTGTGGCGGTCTCGTTGCCGTCCATCCTACGCGACAACTCGACAGCAAGAGGGCGAGCGGGCTCATCCAACAATGAAGACGGATATGTGCTCTATCAAGTACTTGCGGCCGTCTTGTGGCGGCCGTCTCGTTGCCGTCCATCCTACGCGACAACTCGATTTTATTAATAAAGATTTTTTTGTGTAATCTATTGATTTTGTTTAGTTTGGCTCCTCATTTTTCATACACAAGAAGTTCGTTTTCCTACGTTAACAAATTTTCAAATAATAAAGTTTTGGTAAGAAATGTCGACATTTTTTAATAAACTTATCAATGCAGAACATATATTTCCATTTATTAATATGTCCGAATCCGGGTCCTAAACATTTATTAGTAGTAAAAAAAAAAAAACTAAGCGTATCAAGTACAGATGTAAGACAGATGTAACAGATACAAGACAGGTTAGCCGTTAGTGTATCACCTATATGGAATGGTATCAGTGACGTACTCGCCCCTTCCAGCCAGTTGCACTTTGTCGGCAACCAACATCATATTATTATTATTATTAAACATGTAAAAGAAATTCCAGCTTTGTAAGCTTTAAAAAACAAACTTAATGCTCTTGTAATTTCAAGGGTTCACTGCAGACTTGTTAAATTCAAACTTCTTTACTTCTTCCTTCGACATAACGCAATTTACAAAAATAAACATTTAACAATCCGCACATGAATCGAGAACTTGTCCAACAAGACAGTTGGTGCATAGAGTTCTGTCCTTGTTGCGTTCTTGTTGGGAAAGACCTCTTCTTCGCGCCAAACCATCTTCAATATAAGGGGTAGTTCTCGCTACAAAATATGGAAACACTTTCGGCAAGGAACGCACGTGTCTCGCACGTGGAAATTGTAGCTAAAGGCCCGCATACCACACTTGGCAAATGTATCTTTGCAGCGTTCGAATAGAACGACGTAATTAGCCCTAATTACAGTCATTAGGTAATTACGGTCAAGTCAGCAAGCAAGAGATGGCAACTTTACACTCTAAAGAAAAAGATACAAGACAAGTAAGCACGCCATCAGTGCATCACTTGTTCGGCATGGTATCAGTGACCTACTCCCCCCTTCCATGGCCAGTTGTAACTTGGTCGGCAACAAACATCATATTATTCCTAGGGCCGTCGTCATTTTCGCTGTCGACATAATGGAGCAGGCTCTGCTTTCTTTGCTGTTTGAATGTTTGGCTAAATAGGGTCGGCCTTTGAAAGAGTGACATAATTCCACCTGGCTCATAAGTATCATGAAAACGTATTGATGCATCTTTCTTCTGTGAATGTGGATACTCATCCTTTAACTTTTAGTTTTTCTTTATCCCTACACCTTCCTTACATATTCCACAATTTCAATTTTGGGTGCGTTGGGATTTAACCTCCACGTGTCAACAATATTAAGCCGAAACTGGCCGAAATTGGCCGATACCAAATTCCGACCCGATTACCAATACCAAATCCCCCAATATCATTTAAAAATTTGCTTTGTAATTTCTAAACAATAAGAGACAGCTGCTTGGGGTTGACACCATTGGAAAGGTGATGAAAAAACGTTGAAAATGGTGTATTCAAACGCAAAATCGGTCAACGAAATTTGAAAATATCTTCAATTTGGTTTATCCACGATCTCTCTGGATTTTATATACCGATCCCGATTTCTGCCGGTATTGCGAATGTCGGTAAGGAATTACGTGAGGCATTCAGAATCGGTAATCGGAATTGTCCCAGCCTTACAAAATATGCTTTTAGTTGCTTACAGTTAACAGACATGTTTGCTAGGGAGGCCAGAAAAGAATTCAACAATCAACATCTACAATCAATTTTTCAACAATCAATCTTTTAACAATCAGCTGCCTTTAACAATTATAAACGGCTTCGCCATCTCGTTGTAGTTTGGATTTTGGCTCTTGCAATTGGTCCATTTTGTCATTCTGATGGTTCGTCAACCCCATGTCCGATTCCAGATTTTTTTTTTGATAAACCTTGTCCAGCCTCCCTTGCTTCATACTGCATGCAAAGTGTGAGTTGGATAGTCCTTGTGGTTTTTTACGTGATGCGCGGTCTAAGATTACATTGGAGTGTCTTCATAGTGGAGCTACGTTCCAACAATTATTATACGTGTAAACGAAGTTCCAGCTTTGTAAGCTTAAAAAAACCTTAATGCTGCAAAGGAACAGAGACAAGCAAAGGACATGAAAGCCATCATTGTCGCACTAATACGAGTAAAAGAATCTCCAGCTGCCCAAAAATCAAGCTGGAGCTTCTTTTACACGTATTAGTGCATTGCAGATGGCTTACATTAGTGGCGGCTGCTTAGAGGATGTTACGGGCAAAGTTGCCTAATGGTTAGCACGACCATCTAATGTTCTAGAGGTCCCATCCCACCTCAGCTATCTCTGCCACTTTCGGGAAGAGAAGGGCTTTGTGATGCCTCAGGCTCGTGTCGATTGTGGCACGTAAAAGATCCTAGGAATTTCGATTGGAATTACCTAGCAAAATTGTCTCTTTCTCATTATGTGCCATGGTGTTGGCTGGGCGCATGGTAAACCTACAACAACCTACAGCTACAGTATGGTAGTTCGAATCCCCTGTTGGGTTTGATTCGAATTTGTCTGTGTGGCCATTGGGTTTTTCAACCTCTTTGCTAGCTTGTTGGCATGAGCTGCAACCTAGTAGTCCGTGGAGGTGGACGTCATGGATTTCGAGATTTGCGTCCTTACTCCGGAAGAAGGGTGGCCAGGGTGAGCTGGCCCAAGGTCGGTCAGTCGGCTATGACCTTGTCGGTTCAGAAAGGTGGCGTTTTGTTGTATCCATCTGCACATTCACAATGGACCCAAATTGTTTGGGTTGTCAATGAAAGTGGTGTGTACGGCTTCCTGGGTGGATCGCCTCTCAGCTTGCTTTGGTTGCCACCTTATACAGACAGACGGGAGTGTTACCCACTGGTGCAGGGCCTTGGATATTTGGCTTCCATCCCTGCGTCACCTGAGTGCTGTGCGAAGTTTTTCTTTTCCTATGGGGGCAGTGCCACGACTCTTCTTATTGTCTCCTTGTAACTTCCTCTTCTTCCCCCTTGCCTAACTTCTTCACCTCTGAGCCAGAGGAGAGAAACTGACATGGTTAGGCCTAGTGCCCAGTTATCTGAAATCAGTAACGGATTTAAGTCCCGAAGTTTTTGGCAGTGACAGGTGAGATCCAAGATGTCATGCATCTTGGTCTGTTTGCAGTGCTGACAGGGATCTGTGGGTCAGATCCAAAGGATGTCTCTTGGCTTTATACTGGGAGATACCTTGTGGAGGTGGCAAACGATGCAACGGCAAGGCGAATTTTGAATGCACGTTAACTGGGACCACGCCCAGTGCATATCGAGGTGCACCGCAGTTTGAACAGCAGCAAGGGAGTCGTGATGTGTTTTGATTTGAGGGGTCTCAGTTAAGAAGTCATCCTGGAGAAAACTCAAGGTGTTACAGCAGTGCAGTAGTTGATGAGGAACGGTAAAAATAGCACCCAGCCAACTAACACCTCTTTCCTGGCCTTTGATACACCAGATCCACTGCAGCACATTACTGTGGGTTACCTGCAGTTGAAGGTCAGGTGTTTTGTCCCAAATCCCATGCGGTATTACTACTGTAAACACTTCAGCCATGCTCCGCTCGTGTTATTGCTCGTGTTAGTCATGCACAGGTTGTCCATGAAGGCACTGACTGTGTTGGCCCAGAGCTGTGCACTGCAGTGGTCAGCACTATCTCTCTTCACGGGAATGCAATGTCTGTAGCATTGGCTACAGTAGATAAAAGTGAAAGACGGGCTTTCCTACTCAGAATCTCAGAAAAAAGATTAAACTATCAGCACCAGTGCTAACTAGATCTTTCACACTGGTTCTAGACCTTTCACACTGGTTAGCAGTGCACCAACACCTGCCCCGGTTCTTGAGTTGCTGATTTGGCAAATTTGCACATTAAGCTCAGGTCTTTAAAAAAGGTGGTGAGCATTCTGCTTACTTTACTGACTCAGCAGCATACATCATTACAGGGTCTTTTAGGTCCACTGAACCCAGTAGCCGTCTTGCCGATAATGTCTGCCCATCCTGCTGCTGCTCCTGCTACCGCTTTCACTCGTGCTACTACTCTTGCTACTGCTCCTGTACTGTGCTGTTCCCAAGCCGGTGGACGCGTCAGTTAGGCCTCCACACACAAGGAGTGCACCAAAGAAGGTGTCAAAAAAGGTAACTTAGAGTAAGGCCTTGACGCTGCTCTTGAAGAAGCCACGACCAGGTCAGAAAGTGAAACAGACGATACACCACCAGCCGACAGAG
>JAHWFP010096162.1:16061-34273 GCA_023313725.1 Lithobius niger
AAAGAGCTGTGGCTACTTTTGTCACATTGGTGATCTCTGTGCTGCTGCCCAAAGGAGACATGCTTTAAGCCGTTAGATAGTCCGGTTGTTTGGGGATACTCTGTTTACCGTCTGGATGAGTACCTGTCCCAAGTGCACATGATGAGGTTGCAGTGCTGGCTCACCTCTCAGCTGCATGCCAGTGGGCTTTTGTGCACTAGATTTCAGGTGGTAGCAGTTTCTTTCCGAATGGATATTATGGTTTGCTCTCTTTATTTACGACTGGCTGAGGCCCTTGGGGTTGGAGACAAGAGCATTTGCCCCTTTCTCTTACTGGACGACTTTAAGCACCACCACGTCCAGTGAACAGGACCTAATAACTGACATCAAGGGGAGGATCCTTGTGGCGTGCCATTTGCATCTTGAATGATGGGGTTCATGACAAATGTAACCTGGCAACGGGCAAGTGGTCGGCAGTGGATGCATCCTTTTGCTCAGTAGCCATTCCAGTTTCTGTTAAATGGACAGTCATTATGGATGATGCATGGTGTTGAGTACAACACGAGGGGATTCTCTGAGCTTGAGGCCTACCTGATGGGCTCTTAAACGGGCTGGATGGTCAGCCTTTGGTAAGGCTGCACTCTTTTAGTATGCAATGGAGGACTTAGCTGATGTGGATGAACTTGCTACTCATTTCATTGATGTGGTCATTGCTGCTGCCCTTGGCACGATCCCGTGCACATCCACAAAGGAAGCTATGATCCCGTCCACATCATGCTTCATGGTCAACTAATGTTTCGTCGATCAAGCATTTCACACCTTCATAACAGGTTTAGAAAATGGTGTACCATATCTCAGGGAGAAATGTGTCTTCCCAGTGGCTCAGGGTGGAGAATGCCACAGTCTGTTCCGTGCCTAATATAGCTGTTTGTCTCACATCTACATTTGCACAGGTCTCCAGTGACAATCACTATGATACTGGTTTCCTATAGATTAAGCATAGGGAGGAGGCTCATTCTCTAGACTTTCATACCACTCACCCAGCATGAATTTGTTTCTGCTTTGGCCAAGTTGCATGACTGCCCTAGGGCCTGAAGATGTTCACTATCAGTTGTTAAAGCTATAGTTTTGCCGCACTCCCAGCCAAAGCCATGGCGCCAGAAGGAGAGATAGACAATTTTGCTAGGTAAACCCCATCGGAAGTTCCTAGGTTCTTTTACATGCCACAATCGACATGAGCACGAGACATCACAGGACCCTTCTCCTCCCGAAACTGCCAGGGGCGGCTAAGGCCGTACTCGAACCCGGGACCTCTGGCACATGAGACGGTCATGCTAACCATCAAGCCTCATTGCCCCATCAGTAGTTAAAGCAGCTGTACCTGGCCTCTCAACAGTTCTTGCTGACAATGCCCAACTGCATGTGGGCAAAGGGTTCTATTCCAAGTAGATGGAAGACCACAGTGACAGGAAAACACCTGACTTCTCATTCCAGTTATCACCCAATCTCTCTGATGTGACTGTAAACTTATGGAATGGATGGTCAGTGCAAGGTTGGTCTGGGTGCTGGAGTCACAGGAATTATTATCCGTGTTCCATTGTGGCTTCCAACTGTTTCGGTCAGCTATTGATCATCTGGTTGCCCTTGAATTAGCCGTGTGGGAGGCTTTTCACCAGCATCAACATCTGGTTCAAGTATTCTTTGATTAGGAGAAGGCTTACGACATGACCTGGTATTATGAAGTTCTCCGTAACCTCTACATCTACGGCTTGAGGGAATGGTTACCACTATACCTTTTAGCTCTCCTCTTGGGCTGTTCTTTTTGCGTAAGTGTTAGGCAGCATAAGTGCCTTTGTTCTTCGGAGAATGGTGTGCCTCAGGGATGTATTCTCAGTGCCATCCGTTTTGCCTTTGCAATCAACCCCATTTCTCAGCAAGCCGATACTACCCAGTCATTGTTTGTAGATGACTTCGGCCTTCGCTTTTGGGCAGCTCTTATGCAAACCTGAGGGCGACAGTTGCAGTTGGCAACTAATGAGGTGCAAAACAGGGTCATCAGTAATGGATTACTGATTTTCTCTGTACAAAACCGAGTGTCCACTTTTGCCATCAACAGACACTGCAGCCACATCCTTGATTGCACTAAGAACAGGCTTGAACGGGAGCTGCCCTAAAGCAAAGGCTGAAGTAATCAACAAACAATGACTAGGCAATATTGGCTTTGGGTTTGGTGTTCGAGTCTACGTTGTCTTGGCCACCTTGTGCCAACTTAAAGGAGAAGGGTTTCTGAGTACTTAACATATTACGGGTTCTGCTGGGCACCCCATGAAGTGGCAGATCGTACTGTCATGCTGCACCTCTACCAACTTGATTATGCTTGCATGATGTACAGTTCGCCTCATGACTCCACCCTGCAGATTGGCCTGGGTTTGGCGACAGGCTTTTCGGACATCTACAGTGGTTGGCCTCAGCACTGAAGCCACGGAGCCACCTGTGCGAATTTCGCTAGCAGCAGCTAGCCATTCAGTAAGCTGTGTGACTGCATGCTGTGCCGTCCAGTCCTAGTTGGCCCATGGTTTTTCGACAAGACTTGTTGGTAGGCAACTGCAGGGTGGGTAAAGATGATTCCTGTGATAGGCTCCAGTAGTCCTATTGGATGATGGCTTTTGAAATGCCCCATTCTTTGAGGCTTGGGAAGATGCCAGTGGCGCATTGGCATATGTCCCAAGTGGCTATCCCTCCAAAAACATCCCATTCCATCAGCAAGGTACTTGCAGGAGTCCCAGGGGCTGTGTTATCAGGACGTTGGATATCGGCAGCTTTTCAATAATGGGTTGAAATCTGAAGTAGGAATGGCATGTACTTGTGTGAATGAGGGAGTGACTGTTTCACATCGCCATCCATCATGCTATTCTATGTTTCTGGTAGAGCTTTTCTGGCACTCATCGTTAGTGATTGCAGTGACGTACAACCCTCTGTACCTATTGATTCAGCAAATCCAAGCTCTGCTTTTCCACTTGCCTGCAAGCGCAAAACTCTGATTTTCTGCTGCATACCGGGCTGGGAATGAGCATGCTAACGCGGCAGCAAAAGACCCCCTTCTGGTTCTCTCAAAAGGGACCTCAGCCTTGTTTCCTCGGACGTCTTGCTAACTCTACATCTTAGGTTGCATGCTGCTTGGCAAGCAAGCCTTGTGAGACAGACAAGAAGGCAATAAGTTGTGGGCTATGAAGGGCACTGTCCAGGCAAGGCACTCGGCTTGTAACCGCAGTGCTGAGAAGAAGTGATGTTGGACCAGTTACGTTTTGTTCACACCAAGGTTACTCGTTGTTTCCTCAGTGTCATTGTTGTCGCCAACCACTTACGGTCCGTCGCGTGCTTGTTGATTGTCACCTTCTTGATGGTGTTCGTCGCCATTTCCATCTTCCACGAGACTTAGCGTGTCAATTGGGGATGAGTCTTTCATCTGTCCAGGGTTTTATATTTTTTGCAGGAGGTACAGATGTATGATCTACATATGACCTAAGATCTACATTTGGGGTTTGTTTAACATTTCTGCAATGTGTTGTGCAATGGCAACACTGACCAGTGCACTGTGATCGAGGTTGGTATTAATGATCTAGCTGTCTATGAGCCATAGAGCCCCAACCCCTTCCCCCCACTGCCACTAGAAGCTTGTTAAAATTTAATTGACCTCTAAACGTATTTTCCTCAGTGCACAAAGTCTAAAATACAGTGCAATGCATTTGTCATGGCTAAGATATAAAGAATTCCACTGCCCAGAAAGAAATTATTTTAAGGTCGGTTTAGAAGATGGAAGCAACACCAGCAAATTTTAATTTAATTCTCGTGAAAATTCGATGTCATACACACATTAATTTAATGTCAGCAACGTAAGACTTAGTAGTAATGACTTAGCTCTCCACTAATCATTACGTGAATCATCCAAACTCGAGAATTTCCGAGCAAAAGTGTGATCTTTCATTCTACGTTCTGATTTCAGAGTAAAGTGACGTAATCTCAACCTTGTTACGCTAAGTGATTTGGTATGGCAAAGAGCATTAGTGTAATTGTGGGATACTTAGAGCTTAAGACTATGATTTGTGTGATCAATTGATCTGTGTGATCTAACATCTTGGTCTGTGTGATCTAATCTTGTGATTTGTGTGAGCATTCGATTGGTTTCGTCATTCTACTCAGTGTGCTCATCTAAGTGTGCTTATCCTTGTCTATTGTGGATATAGGCGTGTCCGCAAATGTTGGAAAGATTCCCAAGATAATTGTAAATAAAGTTCGTTCCATGGCCTAGCCATTAAACTGGTTGAACTATAAGTTGTCTACATTTCGATTCTTTCAGGTGGGCGGTGGAGCAGAGCTGTGTGAGAGGACTCTGGAAAAGTAAAATCCGTGTTACGTGTAGTAAAATATGTGTGTCGGCGGCTTCGTTTTTCTTGCCAAACACCGGCTACTGGATACTCCGTAGGAAGTGGGATTATCCATTTTCAAATTCTCGCTTCGTATTTCAACCTTTGTTACAAGGCCGTCTGAGAGAGAAGCTGCAGGTTTCGCTTCCTGGCTCCAAAGTAAGTTCATTCACTATCTCTCTAATATTATTTTATCAAAAGTTAGCTAAGAAGTGTTAAATTCCTGGCCTGCGCGAGAACTCGGCTGCCTGGACAACGTATAGCAAAAAAAAAAAAAAATCCGGAAATCGGACATGGGGTTGAGGAAATATCAGGATGACAAAATGGGAAGAGGCATGAGTCTATAGAGACAACAGCCAAACAACAACTAAAGAGCCGTGACCGTGTCAATTGATAAGCCGAGGCCGTCAGTAGTGGCACCAGCCAACTTTAGGTAAGGGAGCGATGATTCCCCGACGGGGATGGAGGGGGGGGGGGGGGGGAAAGAAAATGAACATTTTTAAATTGAAACATGGTCCACTTGAGCAGGGGTCCGGCGAAACCAGCTTGGGGGTCTGGGGGAGTTTACGTTATTTGAGGGCCTATTTTCGGATTCCCGAGACACGTTTGCACCACATTGTTAAGCAAACTTTGAATGTTTTTCGTACCAATTCTTTAGCATGAGATGTCATAAAAACGTAATTGTGACCAAAATTCTGTTTTTTTTTAATATATATTTTATTTACAAATTAAATTAACTGGTGAATTTAAATAAAAAAAATTAATTTGACGTTAACAAGCATTTATAATTTAGATTTGAAAAGTATTGTTGCTTACTTTTCAAATGGCGGAAGATTCAGATGACGTTCCTGAATTAACTGAGAATTAGTTTTAAATCACGGTGGCGATGGGCTAAGAGAAAAAAAGCTACTAGCAAATTAAACCGCCAACTATTGTTCAGTTTTAATTCTTTGCTCGGTTTTTATGGAATTAATTGTTATCAGACTTCAACTGACAAACACTTGGAAGGAAAGCTTTTTCTGTACAATTTAGCTGACGTTTCGGCTATAACTATAGCAAGAACACACAGTCGGGCCTCAAAGGTATACGGCCATTTGTGAACACAGTGAATTTTTTTTTAGTTCTGTATTGGTTAGACGCTAAATTGAGTTTGCGTCCTCTTGGTTGGGAGGCCGGGACTCTTGACCACTGGGCTGCTATTGCTCCGTTTGTTTGGGGTGTGTTTGACCCCTCACAAAGTTCGCGTTGTGCGTTGGGCTTTTAAAATCGGGCCTTCTCCTTTTAGAGATAATGATAACTGGTAAAGCGTTGGCATCCCCATCGTGTCTCATAGCTAAGATATTTGTTAAATCATGGGTTGACGGTCTAAGGCAGCAAACCAATTTTCAGTTTAGCAACTTACTGTACACGATTTATTGGTATCATTGGATTCAAGCTAGAATCCTTTACAAGTTTAGGTTTATACATATTTAGTTAACTTTTCTGCATTAACTAAGACAGCTTTTAAATATGGAGGTGATGAGGTAGCAACAGTAGGACTACTGCCAAACAAAACGGCAACTGTATTTTGACCTTTTTCCCCCGAAATTTTTACGAATTTTATGTCGTCATGTATATTTCGTCTTCTGGCTGTTCCCCGACGACAATCTCAGTTACTCTCCGACGGGGGAAGGGGGGGGGCAAGGCTTCCCCGACGAGGAGGGGGCTTCCCCCCCCCCCTGTGGCGCCACCCCTGGAGGCCGTACCTAAGTGTTAAAGACGTCTTGCCTCAACTGACAATTTGCTATGCGTGGCAAATCTTAAATTAAGTCATGCACGTAGGATAGGGTTTTTTTCCCACACGATACGGATCGCTCAAGCCAAAGCGAGGGACTGGGAGTTGGGTGGGGGGGGGGGGTCAGTGGGAGGGGAATGCCCATGTGTTGTGCAATGCGTCTGTTAGCCCGGCTGCTGGCATTATAATACTAAAATAACTAAACAGAATGGGAGGGGAGGGGAGGGGTTAGTGCGTCTGTTACCATTAAGCATATCATTACGTATTAACAGAACCCAAAAGGTAAGTTTATTTTTTGGTTGTTTAGGATGGAGACTGAATCAGTTTTTGCAAAATCTTGCAAAACCAGGAGGGGCAGGAAGAGGTGGGGTGGGTAGTATTTAACTCAACTGCCTATCTAAATTCAATTACGGGTAGCAAAGCGGAGGAAGGGAAGTAGAGGGACGAGTAGGAGGATAGAAATGATGGAAAGGAGGAGGGGAGAGGGCCGAAAACTGGGAAACAACCACGGGTGAAACAAAACTCCGGAAGAAAAGCCAGGTTTGTGAAATATATGTTTACGCAGCTTGAATCAATTGTATGGTTACGCAAGTTCTAAATTAATTAGAGCTTCGCGTAAAGCGGACATGCCGTTGAGGAAATATTAGGAATACAGACGGGAAGAAGGAAGTGGAAACCCAGCCAAACAGCAAAGAAAGCGGATCCCACTCCTTTATGTCGACAGTGGAAGTGACGACGGTCCTAGTATTTTTTTTTTTTTTTTATCAGAGGATAACTAAGAAATGTTATCTTCCTGACCTGCACGAGAATAGTCCAGTCAAATTAGGAAAAAGAAAGGAAAAAATTCAAACGGAGACGAAACTTTGCAGAGATCATCTGGAAGTGGTGGTAGTTAATATTAAAAGTCCCTACGACCCTGTATGAGCTTTTGCCGCCACCTTAGAAAATGGCCGACAAAATGGCCGCCAGAGACACAGTTTTGGCTGTATACCCTAAACTATCAGGTTTACGAGAAAATATGTTAGGACCAAAATAAAAGATTTTTTTTTACTTGAGCAACGGTTTCCATGCGTCGTACAAAACACAATGCAAACAGGTTGCCTACACACAAACATACCGAGAAACGAAATATAAATCTTATTTATTAGCCATTTATTTCTTTACTGAAACAGTTATGGTAGGAATTTCAATGTTACCAGAAATTAATATGGGTTTAGATGAAACATGTTGAGTATCTCACTATGAACATCAGCAGTCTACTAATCATAAAGAAATCACCGTGATGCTCGTAGATGGTATTTGAACATCAATTTCATATCTTTTTCCTCCCCTCACTCTGACGTTAAAGCTTCATAATCCTCAGGAATTGTAGTGGTTTCATCACAACCAACCATATCGTTTTCTTCTTGCTCTTCCTCATCATCGGACAGTTGTGGCGCATTGTTGCATTCGGTCCCACTGCAGTGCCCACAAACAGGTGAACAGGTAACACCTGTCCGCCGGCAACCATAAGAACATTCACATTCTGTCCGCAGTTATATGATACAAGCTGCAGCAGTGTGTCGGGAACAGGAAGTAAGATTGTCTTTAAGGGCAGCAATTGCTCAGTCAGCAGCAGATGAACACCCGTCACTGTTGAACCTGTAGGTATACTCTTAGTGGGTGATGTTTTGCAGCATCAGAAGTAGGTGGTAGTGAAGATAGATGTACTGCTCTGTGGATCGGAATTTTGGCAATGTTTCTAGTGAAAGCATGATGCCGCTGCCTGACTAATGATGTGATGTTGGCTGGAGATCCATACAAAGATAGAATAAACGTTTCTCCTGCAGCTGCTATGGCATCAGCAAATGAACCCTGCTGTCAAAATACTTCGACGGATTTCTGTAGAGCAGAGTATTTCCTCAAAAGTTTAAAAGCTTTCCTCTAACCCTGCTTGTACGTTGCAGCAGTTGTGTCACAGCCTGTGAAAGCACGTATGAATAACAAGCTGTGTTTAATGCCCCCAAGTTGGTCCTGAAGAGATCTGATATGATATACCTTCTGTGGGACTGAGCCTATTTCTGGATTTAGGAAATAAATGTCTGTTGAACTACCTACGATGGCGACACGAATCACAAGGAGGCCAACATCATCACCTACTACTATACTACTAAACATTTCTTGGTGTCTACCAGATTCACAGCTGTTTTAATATACCAGTGCGTCTGCATCTGCAGTACTCTTTATTATGGTAACCCCATGCATTTATAGATGGTGTGTAAGAGCAAGGATAAATCGTTGCCTGTTCTTGCTGTTGATTAGAAACTTTTCTTGCCCACAGCTGCAATCATTTCAGCTGTGAACATTATTTCAGCCAAACATATTTCAGCCGAACATGTTGCCCGGCTTTGTTGTTGCAGAGCTATAACCATCAAATACAACAGATACATGTCCCACATAATGAGCCCGTAGGTATGCTAAATATGTGTCATAAATGGCACTCTACGTGGCTTGATTGGGCCACACTACTCTTGAAGAATAAGTCTACCATCAAGTACGTACGAACTGTTGGCGGGACACTGAAGTCAAATGTGCCTTCTGCTTCGACAGTATCATAAAGGACTGCCTTTTTTGTTTTGCGCATTAGCCCGTTTTCACATCAACAAATGTTGCTGCCATATAGCAATGTCATGGGCCTGATATATCACAATTCAAACATGGCTTTATCTCAAAAACCGTTACTCCAGTAAAAAATCAATAGGAACATTATTTGTTCGAAATTCAATTATCTTTTATTTTGGTTCTAACATATTTTCTCGTAAACCTGATAGTTTAGGATATACAGCCAAAACTATGTCTCAGGCGGCCATTTTGTCGACTATTTTCAAAGATGGGGTTAAAAGCTCAGACGGGATCGTAGGGGACTTTTAGTATGTTAATAACCACTGCTTCCAGATGATTTCTGCCAAGTTTCATCACTGTTTGAATTTTTTCCTTTATTTGTCATTTTTTGGTCTAATTTGACTGGACTAAGAACTGCCGTGGAATCGGGAAACGAAAAACGCAATTTTTACCCAAGTCGGCCTTGGCTAAAACAAACAATACTCCTTCATAACTCCAACGTCGTTTTAATGCTGCTGCTTGACAGAAGAGGTTTTACTGGAACAATCAAAACAGCAGTGGTGTATTCCACAGGTATTTAACAGGTAAAACCCAACAGAGCGTAATTTTAACTAAAATTAGCCAGGAAAGTAATTACGTGCACTCGTTCTACAACTGCCCGCATGGGGTCGTGGCCAAGAACGAGCGATGGAACATAGGCTAATACACTCCGGCGTCACGCACTACGGGAAACCCTTTACGAAACTTCTGGCACAGTACGAGGTTCTCAGAGGTGTATCTTCAAATTAGGGACCCGAAGGCAGGAGTACAGCCGAAGGCCCAATTCATAAAAAATGCAGTTATCGCCACACAAGGTGAGACACCGTGAGAGCTGAGTGGAAGAAATGCAATTTTGCCACACAAGGCAAGAGCCCAGTGGAAGCCGCCCCCCAGGGCCGGATTTATAAGTATGGGCCCGAGAGACCCGGGCCTATAGCAACACTTTTTTAGGGGTGGAATGACGGCTTTAACACATGACAAAAGCTAGTGCGAGTTTTGCGGGAGCTCCGCCTTTCATGAAAGTTTATCAACTAAATGCTGGTGCCATCTATTATGAGAATTAAGCAGATCAGACTAGACGTTACGAAATACCGCATCCGCATGATGTCAAGAGATGAGGCCATAAATAAGTTGTTGCTAATATGTGCAATGTATAGCAATTATGCTTTCTACAACAGTAACGGTACGTAAAACGATTTTGAGGTTGACAACTTTTTTTTTTCCAAATATCTACGAATTGTTCAGGGTATAACAATTCAACATGTTTTCTCCATCAACTCAATGTCGTATCGGTGCAGCATGGGTGCTACGTGATATGGGCCTATAGACTTTTTCTTTAAAACTTAGTTACGTATTGCGAACTTTTCATTGCGTTGGATCAGCCATGAGCGAGCGAAGCTAAGTGGCGCTCATTACCAAAAACAGGTTGCCACAAGGGAAGAAAGGGACAAGATCTTAGTACGTAAATCCCTAAAATTTCTAAAGTTCAAAGGGCAACGGAAATAGGTTACGTTAAATTACTTCGCTCAGTAACATAGCGTAATTTATTTTTGCCCTATCATCGGTTTTCCGTGGATCAACGCACATACAAATTAAAAAGGTGTTTGATTGTGGGTGGGGGGGGGGAGGGGGGATAAATTAAATATTCCGTAAAAGTCTGAGGAAGGGAAGTTTTAGGGGCATTGAAGAGCGGTATTATGGTTGGGCCTACAGGCGGCAAGAGCTTAAATCCGGCTCCGCCATCCCCTTTATACAAAAAAAATCAGTTTTAGCCAAACAAGGCGAGAGCCCAGTGGATGTTTTCGTAAAGTAATGCAGTTTTGCCACATAGGGCGAGAACCCAGTGGAGCCTCGCACCCCCCACACACACACACGCACACACAAAAAAATACCTATCACTTTTTGCCACACAAGACACAACTTTCACGGAACGATAACAATAACTTGCTTGCTGATATTTTGCGGTTACAACAAAATTGGGGAAGTGAGGACCCCCAAAGTCGGTGGGCCCGAAGGCGGCTGCCTCCTCTCCCTCATTGTAGTTACGTCACTGGCGGTTCTTAAGCATAGTGCTGGTGATTATGCTTATAGCTGAATCATAGTTCTAGCTACGTGTCATGTACTGATCCTCCCTCCTTGTTACACAGGAAAGCCAACATTCTGCAAAACGGAAAAAGCTTCAACCTTCGCTTTTACTGTTACTTTCTCTCTCCGTAGTTGAATTATTAGGTCAATGGACCTGCTATGTAGGAACTCACTGCTTGCTGGCGCCATCGTGTGGCGTCGTTTCAAACTTATTACTAGTCACTCGAGTTTGTAGTTTGTGACCTTCACAAGAATCTTGCTCGCAATGACGAAAGCAGCACTAGGCTAAGAGGCATGTTGTAGTCAACTTATTGTGCAGATTTTAAAACGTGCAGAATAGGTGTGGCTGAACTTGACTAGGATTTTAACGGGTTCCGTCATTTTTGGATAGACGTTCCGTATGTAGCCTATGCAGGGTAACAATGTTTATGTATCCAACTGTAAAAGAGAAGAAACACGCTCCTAAATTTTCAACAAAATTGCTTCATTAGGGAACGTGCTTTGTTACAATACTTGTTGTTGACTTGTTCTTCATTTAAGTTAATTTTTTAGCTTGTGAGGTGGGGGATTGTGGGGAGGGGGGGGGGGTGCAACTGAGACTATGGCACCTCGACAGCTAGGCTTGTCAGGCCGAGATGCGTAAAGGAAAATAATACAATGAGAAGCAGCCTTCAACAAAAAATTGAAAAATGAAATTTTTTTTATGAGTTGCTGATGTTTTAGTTATTTATCCATTTAAAAAAAGTAATTCCTCTTACTTTATTCCTTTGATTTCCAGTCTGTAAAAAAATAAGACTCTTTTTTTGTAGTTGTCGACGAGAAAGCATTCAAGATTTATGTTTTTAAGTATGGGCTATACTTTTAATTGTGTCAGTTCATAACTGGCAATAATAAATTTACAGCGTGTCCATTTTTCCCTTCCCTTTTTCAATTTAAAATGTTCACTTTTTCGAATTGTCACAATTCGCTTGAAAATGTATTTTCAACGTAACAAATTAAATGCCATAACTGTTAATTCACGGATAAGAAAAGGAGCGTAAAATTATCATCTGCACCCTTTAAATAAGTTCTTGGCTTGGCACTGGAGGAGAATTTCCCTCCCATTTCCCCTTCTCCCTGCTCAAGCAGTGAAAAATAATGATTAAACTTCAGCCTAGGATTAGCAACAGATTAATAGCAGTAATTTTGCACATTTTTGTGATTCCTGTATCCAAAGGCTGTTTGTGTTTTGCATATACTCCACTACACCACCACACACTCATAATAGTATCCAATTGCAGTTTTAATTTTCGTTTACCATTTTAGACGAGGGTATATTAGTTGCTGGTACATTTCTAAAACCCTGTTTGTTCTAGAATACAGAGCCTTAGAGAAATCGTCATTAAGCTAAGAATATTATTAGAGAACAGAATTCACACAACGCAAGAACGTTTCTTAATAATTTTTTTTTATTCCAGTATCGCTGGTAGTTGGGCTGAGAACACACAGTAACTTGATGGTAACACGCTGATAAAAATTGATGGTAACATTTTTGGTTCTTTTGCTTCCAACGGCTTATGGCACTGTAAGTCTCATTCTTCTCTTCTTCAGCACTTCAGTATAACTAAAATGTTAATGAGATCAATATTTTAAACAGCGAAATCTACTTCCCGTAGGCATAACCAAGATGACCACCATAACCATAGCCAAGACCATGTCCATAGCCAAGACCATGTCCGTAGCCGAGACCTGCTCCGTAACCGTAACCAGCATAGCCCAAACCATGAGCATAGCCAAGACCATGACCAGCATAGCCCAAGCCATGAGCATAGCCAAGACCGGCATAGCCGACGGCTGGAGCAACACCAGCATTGGCAACAGCTACCAACAAGGCGAGAACAACGAAAGCAATCTGGAAAAGAAGGGGAAAACTTATTAGGTTACAATCATTTTTAACATTCGGGTAATCATTCGTAACAGTTTATTACGCATTCGAAATTTGATCGAAATAAGGCAAGATGAGATATATTGCAATGTATATCACATCTCGTTTCATTCCACTTTATCTCTACTCTTTCCAACTAAACTTATCTCCTAGACCTATCGTGTTTCGTGTAATCTTTTAATTCCAATAATCGTACGATAGTTATACATTTGGTGAAAATACAAAAAAAAAAACTAGAAAAGAACCTAAAAAAAAATCGTGCATCATCCATTTATTATTTTTTGCACTTTTATTTCCAGATTTCTGTCTTCAATGACATACTTAAAAGTGTTGGTAATTTTTTGTTGTACCAGCAAGTAAAGCAAGTAAAAGTGCGTAAAATTAGGTTGTACCGAAATTTTTTGTTCAAGCCTCGAATTGGTCAGAATGTGTGAAACACTTAACTTCAACCACAAATGCAAGTGAACCAGTGTCGGCCCATAGGTACAACTTCTATCTATATGTAATTTTGTTTCCTGCCTAATATTTTTCTTAATTTTGTGAAACTGAGAGATAGAACTATTTTTACAGGAAATACACGTGAGATTATTCATTTTTTAAGCATTTAGTTTTTACTCCCAAATCTAAAATTGAACTGATATGAAGGAGACGGCTACGAAGCCCCAAAGCCTTTTCAATTTAACGGAAGCTGTACTTCTTATCGTTTTTATAACAATATTACAATTTTTCGTAAGGCCTCACTTTTGAAAGACGAGTTTTAGATCTATTTGTCCCAAGGGCGTGTGAACGTACTAGTAAAATTTCCATTAGTTTTGACAAGCTTTTGAAAGTTTAAACATGAGCTATCAGTAGGGCATTTGTTTAAATTTGTTTTATCGGTTGTTAGTATTCTCCGAATTAAAAAAAGTATGATGTTCTTATTGGTTTGCAACGGTGAGTTCTTGAATGCAAATATGTACGTAAATGACATTGAAACTTTTAAAATTATTACAAAATTCTTAAAAAACTTAAATAACAGTACATCACGGAATTAAATCCCTTGTTATGGTAATTCATGCACGTCATAAAAGCCAACGCATTAAAGCGAACAAAAACAACACCATATATTCATGAAATTCCAGTTTCACTGATTTTTTTTTCTAATGTTTCTTTTTTTTGCGAATATTTCCCAATTTTTTTGTCTGTGTCATCTCTCTACATCTTACCTACAAATTAACCTTCCGTTTAATTAAACCCCTATTTGATGAAACTCCTGTCACCTACTAAATAAATTCGTGATTTCATATTACAAACAGAATCGTCAAATGACGGAAAAGGGGGAGAGGGAGGTTTGAATGACTCATGCCTCAGGTCAAGGTTCAAGCCTTGACCTGAGACATACGGGGCATTCATTCCTTGACCTGTGGCACACGTGTCAAGCTTAGAAATACTCAGATCAGGTCGATTGTGGCACGTAAAACGTCCTAATCAGTTCCTAGCATAATTGTTCCTCTCCATCTCGATCTAACTTAGGCCGTTAAAAAAGACGTTAAACCTTAAATTTTCTGGTGTTATACCTAATAACTCGCGGTCAGTTACAGCATTGGACAATGAATAATTTTGAAGACTTCTTTGCCACACATGCATTGAGGTAGCACTTTTTCCTGGATGAAACTTCATTGTTACGATTAGCATTGTTACCTGAAAAGTTACCTCATTCAAACTATCTATAGTTCAAAAACGTGCTGCAACAATGCAACGTCGTGCTATTTCAATAATAGAAAGATGTTTGCACAAACATTAGCATCTGTCAGGAACGATTAACCCGTATACAGAATTCAGTACCGCATTTGAAGTGTTTGTAACTCGTGTCAAAGAAAACATCTTACACATCACCCCAAAGATGGAGCGACTAGGAAGATGGTTCATTACGGATTTCCGGTAGTATTGCTTTTATGAAGATGTGCTGCAGAGTAGATTAGGACCGTGGTATGACGACATATTTACCACTCCCGCCAAAATAGCCCGAACAACCAATCAAAGTGCTGCAAGGAAGCACGTGACTAGTGGACTTGCACACAAACAACTGACGTCACGCAGTTCTGTGATCTGTGGATCCATCATGGCCGCGGTTCTCGATCCGATGAATCGACGCAACTCTGGACTAAGAAATTACTGAATACTCATTATGAAACGTAAGCCGGACCGCTCCGAACGTAAAAATTGTATTCCAGTGTATTAAGCTACCGAACTCTAATCGACAATAGGAGTGAAAATGAACCGGGGGACATAAGGGTAAACCAGACGTTGTCTCAACATGTACGCCAACATCGTTCGATGCCTCTGGTTGTTGTTTATTATTTTTGACAATTCAGTTCTAGCTGTACGGATTTATTAGCAGTTGTGTTATACACAAACATAAAAAGAAACAATCGGAAATTTAGGTTCCTAACTGCTCATTGTTCTAGCCTAAAAAATGCGTCTTTTTTTTCAGTGATGATTTGATAACTGCATTGCAATATGTTCTTTATTACGTTTTCTCGAGTGTTTTCTGAATATAGTTGTTAATTCGTAATCATATCATAACTACTCACCTGTTTGCGTTGTTTGCATAAGTGGAAGCATTGCGAAGCCAACGTTTTTTTTTTTAATCGTGTAAAACATTAACACTGTTTTACTAACACAATTGTTTAACAGGAATTAAACGATTTTCATCCCCCCCCCCCCCCGTTACCTAGGGAGACGACTGATTACATTTTCCCGTTTCACGTTTTGCAGCAAATAACTCTGATAGCCCGATTTTTATAGCCAGCCATTTTTTTTCTTTGCCTTACTGCCTGTTTGGTTACAAATTTCACAGCTGCTGCCCCCACCCCTGTGTCCGAATGTTTTGCCTCTATCCCAAAAATATCTATGCCATCAACGCATCCCTCCGCACTTTTCCGTGGCTACGATAAAAAAAAAAACTCTCTTCTGCTCCCCCCCCCCCCCCCACGACCGTTCATTCGTTTTCCATTCCTCGTTTCTTTTAACTTTCAGTTGTACATGCACCCCGCCCCCTCCCCGTGCTTTGAAACTAGAAATGTTGAGTAGCGTACATAAATATTTTCTCTTGGTAGGGGCAAAGTTTACACCTCTGCTTGCTAGAAAACGTGTGACTACTTTATCTGGACAGTACGATTATTTTTTCTTGCTGTACGTAATGTATGGCTTAATAAAAAAAAGTTTCGCAGATAATAGCGAATAGATAGATTTTCCAAAGATTTGTACCCCCTCCCCGCTCGCTCCCCCACTCCAGTTATTCACGCCAGTGGAACAGTTCGGTGGGGTGGGGGGAGGGAGGCCAGAGAATAAAGAATATGTTGAACTTTTGAAAATATCACCGCACATGTTTAGTTTCTATGCGTCTAGCGAGATACTAGGCCTTTATACGTCGTACCATGGAGGTAATGATATATATCACGTCCGTAGAGTTTATTACACTCCTCAAATCCACCAGGCGCGAACTCAACCCAACTCATCCATCTGGAGACAATTTGGTACCTTTAACAAACAGAAATCCCTTGACTAAACTCCCCTCTGCCTCCAGACTGGAGGAGTTTGGTTGAGGTTGGCTTATGATTTTCGAATGCGGTCTATTGCAGTTGAAGTGAATATGACGTCACCCTCTAGCATCCCCGCCTGCTTCCTGCAACATGGCTAACGCCTACTCCCAAGATGGCCGTCTCCTGCATTTAATCTTTGGCGTGGGCCGGAAGTAGAAAGCTGGCGCAAGTTCGCGTACAGAAAACTGGCGTATTGGTGCTTCTTATCCTACTATTTATCATTCTTCTTTGCATCACCCTACCTGAAAATCCGCTTCGTATTGAAGCCTGCTTAAAACTAGGAACATACAACATCGCCATTACTTACCATGATGAAGATTGGAGTTCGGGTGTATGAACACAATGAACAAGAATGCGCAGGTAAAGAACACAACAACTCGCTGGTGCTTATATACTATTTTCGAATGCCCCAAAACCTGCTAGGCTATTGTCGGATTTTGATTCGTTTTTGATGCAGTGCGTCACGTGCATTCACCTTGGACGAATTCCTATCGTAGGCGAACAGGCATTTATTACTGAACTGCTGCTGCGTAGTAACCTTGCTCGACATCAACGCTTCGTTATACGACCTCCATAACCATAAATTGCTAACCACGCTATCTTGTTAATCGCGCTTTCATTATTTTTTTTTTAAAGTCTGTCTACGTTTTTGTGCACTTTTCTGGTCGTTGTCGACCATTTAATGTTGTATTTTGTGTCCGCTACCTTATTATTTTGAAGGTCTTCCCTCAAATCTTTTGCGTTGGAGAAAATGGCGTGTTCGGATTAGCATACTGGGAAGTGACAATCTGTATGCAATCGTTGCTTGTTAAATCTAATAAAATTAATTAAAGCCTTCACCTTAAACCTTCAGTTGGGCCTTAAACCCATCTTCAATATATCTGTGTTAGTTGTCGTTAATTGATTAAAATACTTGGTTTTACCTTGTTTTCTTTTTTTTTTCGTTTCAGTTGTGTGTATTTTATTTTATTTTATTTTATTTTATTTTATTTTATTTTGTTATTTTTTACCATTTTTCCCGAAACTGGTGACTTAAGGGGTCAAAAGGGAAAAAAATATAAAAATATCAATAGAACATAGCTCTCCCCACAATCCTCTAGCCGCTCCCGCCCCCACAGTTTCCCCAAGCCACTTGCCTTAAATCCGTTACTGTCTTACATCGCGGCAACATATAAATAAATATGAATATAAACAGATATATTGAGGTACGATATGTTGTAGTATATAAAATATACTACAACATATGCTTGGTGTGGAGGCTAAGAAGCAATGTTGCTTCCCCTCCTTGTATGTGTGTTTCTGACCTCTAAGTCACCACTGAGAAAGATTGAACAGCTACTTAGCTCGGCTGGAGCCCGTAGCCAAAACCCGCCCCGGTAGCGCCCGGCTAGTAAAGGGAAGTCGTGGGTTCGAGTCCCAGTCGAGGCAGTTGTCTTTTCTTTCTTTCTCAGATTAGTGTATCGTGTATCCTCACAGGGCCAGTCTTTAACGCCGACTACTTGCTTCGTTGTAGTATAACTTATTGTATTTAGTCATGTATGTTAACATTGTTACCTGTTGTTACCCGTTGCCATGCTTCTTCTCTATAAGGATTTAATGGAAGCCACATGTACACCCCCGTTAAAAAAAAAACGCCTTTTTTCGTTTTGTCGAGGTCTGTTTCTAGGCTCATTATTGTTTCAGTTTGCATTGTTGCAACGTTGCTATTGTTGCCGCATCATTCGATCGAGTGACCTCCTGAGAATCCATTCCGGGTGTTGCAGACATAGGGCCTTAGGGCTTCGTCGGGCAGATGACCGGGT